>JAVHLU010002441.1:0-18296 GCA_036785755.1 Colletotrichum ledebouriae
TCGACCTTTTAGGTTAAGGAGTTATCTTATATAGTAGCTTTTACCTTACTAGAAGGTTTAGCGAGGGCGTTTCTAGGCCACGAGAGCCTTAGTAGCCTATTTAGCTCTAATATAATTAGCCCTAGTACGGCGCGCGTCTAACTTTATATAGTAATATTTAGAGGGTTTGCTTGCGAGTAGTAGGAACGTATAGGGTTCTTATATTATTTTCCTTAACTAGTAGAGGGTATAGGTTAAAATACCTATATAATATTTTCCGAATTATACCTGCGAACTGGGTGAATTTGTTATAGTCTTTTTGCAAAGGGGCTGCGGCGTAATTCCGAGCTCAATAATAGTAAATAAACTCTATATACTTATATACTAACTAGTTCTATAATAGCTACTTATATAAACCTAGGTACTAGTTTCTTATTCTTAAATTAGAAATTCTTTCTTACTAGCCTAACAACTTATTCCTAATAATAGGTCTACTTATTATACCTTATATTATCATACTTAGCTTATACCTTAGTAGCCTTTTATTACTAATCCTAAGCCCTCTTATAAAGCCTTAAAATATATTTAATTTACTCCCTTATACCCTATACTATAACCCTATTCGCAAGGGTTATATATTCTATATAACGCGGGTAGTAACTATATAAGGCTTCTATTAGTAAATAGCTAGTAGTATTATAATAACTATTATTATATATAAACTTAGTATTACTATACTATAGGTTATATCCTATATATTGCTATTAGTTACTACTTAGCTATATATATAGACCGCTCCCGCGCGCCTACGCGCGGAGCCTCCTAGATAGTATTAATTTATTATATCCTAATATATTACTATATATTCCTATAAGGCCTCTAGCCACTACATAGTGATTTTACCTACTTAAGTGCAACAGACCTTCTAACTCCGCGCCTCCTAACAATACATAGCCTTCGGTCACGTGATCCTTTCCTAACTATAGCTACACTTATACGTGCCCCACTAGACAGCCTCACGATCTTTAACTTCACGGCGTTTTCATATACGGGGTCTAGTGCTAATATAGTTAAGGGATAAGGAAGAGGGAGAGGTATAAGGCCCTGCTCGCAGCAGAGCTTCTTATACTTCTAGCTATAAGAACCTCTTAGGAAAGACCTCTTTAGATAAGGAGTTATCTCTTATATAGGAGTATTTATAATACCTTATTAAAAGGTTAACCTTTTAGGTTAAGGAGGTATTTCATATAGTAGCTTTTACCTTACTAGAAGGTTTAGCGAGGGCGTTATTATAAGAGCCTTAGTAGCCCGTTTAGCTCTAAAATAATTAGCCTTAGTATAGTATATATCTAATTTTATAATATTTAAAGGGTTTACTTATAAGTAGTAGGAATATATAGGGTTCTTATATTATTTTCTCTTATTAGTAAAAGGTATAAGTTAAAATACTTATATAGGATTTCTTAAATTATACTTGCGAACTAGGTAAATTTATTATAGTCTTTTTGCGAAGGGGCTATAGCGTAATTCCGAACTTAATATATTCCTATAATATCTCGTAGTATAACTATAGTTACTTCGATCTATGTAACTAATATAGTTTATTACCTTATAGTAGTAAATATTATAATAGGTAAATAAGCCGCTTTTTTTTTAGAGACTAATTAATACTAATACGCTATTACTAGCGCTTAACCACACTACTACTAATATGCGCGCACTAGTAGAGTTCTTTATGACTTCGAGGGATCCCGCGAGGGATTAACGCTAATGCTAACGCTCCTAATGCCTATATACGCCTTGGGACCCTTTGTAATAGCTATTAATTAAGACCCTTTCGCTAGGCTAGTCTCGCCCTACGCCCCTGCTGCCTTGCTATAAATGCGGCGCTATAAACGTTTATGGCAAAAACGCGTTATTCTACTATATATTTATAAATAACTATAGCCGTTAATAATACTAATACTACTGCTATAGACTCTACTACGCTAAGTTCCTATTATATAATACTCTCTTCTAGTATATTTGAACTCTTTATTATATATATATATATATTATATACGCGAGAGGGCTCCTAGCCCTACTCTATGCGAGTTAGTACTCCTATATATAGATCTAGTACTCTTTTAAAAGGTTGTAAATCCACTTATACTAAAGTAACTAAGAATTCTACGCTACTATTCCTATAGAGTCTCTATTATACTACTAGCCTTACTAGCTAAGCTACCTCCCTACTCGCCGCCTGCTTTTATATACCCCGTTAATAGCCTGCGCCCCTTTAGCTACTACCTATAGAGCCGCGCTGCTTTAAGCTATATATACTAGCGCCCCCGCTGCTTTAAAGTACTCCTATATAGCTAATACTTCTGCGAAGGCTACTACCCCTATTACTTTAAATTACTCTTATATTACTAATAGTCTTAGCTACCTCTATACTATTAAGCTCTAGCTTTAGGTATAATATACCTTTCTAACTACTACTTGCTATAGTATTATAGCGCTTATATTCCTATAAGATATATTATATAGTAGCGAGGAACTTTAACTTTAGGGAATTTAACTATATAGGCTTTGCTAACTATAGGATAGCTAATATAAGCGATAGTAAGGCCTCTATAAGCAATAAGGAGGACTTTATAAGCGATAAGGACTCTATAAGTAATAGTTAGGGCTCTATAAGTAATAAGGAGGACTCCCTAAGCGAGGAGGGTTCTATAAGTAATAATAATAATAAGGAAGAGTCTCTATCTAAGGGCTCTAAAAATAGTTTAAGTAGTACTAATGCTACTACTAAATATAGCTATAGCGATGCGAATATCTATAACTACGCTAAATATAATAGCGATGCTACTAGTAATAACTATACTAACAATAGTAGTAATAATACCGCTAGTAATAACTACGCTACTAGATATAACGAGGACTATATAAGCGACTACGACCGCGAGGCTAAATATAGCGATAGCTATACTACTAATAGCTATGCTAATAATTGCGCTAATAGCTATAGCGATAGTTATACTAATAGCTATAGCGATAGCTATAATAACGATAACTACGCTTTAGAGGGTTATTATAGCGAGAGGATACACTATTAATTATTAACTTATGGATTTACCCCCTTCGCGCTGCCTCGGGCGCGCGAAGCTATAGGTTATAGGAATGGGTTATTACTACTATTAATTACTATAATATAGTATTATTCGCCCGCGCCTCTATATATATAGCGCTTCTGCGCGCGTGTAGTAATAGGGACTATTACTCTTCTTTTATAGAGGGGTAAATATTACTATACTATATGTTATATCCTATATACTACTATTAGTTACCGCCTAGCTATATATATAGACTACTCCCGCGCGCCTACGCGCGGAGCCTCCTAGATAGTATTAATCTATTATATCTTAATATATTACTATATATTCCTCTAATGCTTAGCCTTAGGTAATTAGATAGCCTATTCTTATAGTGAGTTACTAGTCTATACTTATAGATACTTCTCTAATATCAAGTTTTTTTTTTCTTAAGTTCGGAATTACGCCGCAGCCCCTTTATAAAAAGATTATGATAAATTCACCTAGTTCGTAAGTATAATTTAGGAAAAACTATATAGGTATTATAACCTATACCTACTATTAGTTAAGGAAAATAATATAAGAACCCTATATATTCCTACTACTTATAAGTAAACCCTCTAAATATTACTATATAAAGTTAGATACACGCTATACTAGGACTAATTATATTAGAGCTAAATAAGCTACTAAGGCTCTCGTAGTAACGCCCTCGCTAAACCTTCTAGTAAGGTGCTATAAAAGCTACTATATAAAATAACTCCTTAACCTAAAAGGTTAACCTTTTAGTAAGGTTCTAAACGTAAAAGCTATTATATAAGATAACTCCTTAACCCAAAAGGTCGACCTTCTAGCAAGGTGCTAAAGGTGCTATCAACGCTACTATACGAGAGGTGACTCCTTAACTAAAGAGGTTTTTCCCTCTAATATCTAGTATATCCTTGTAAACTACCTATTAGTCTAGATGTAATATATTATAAAGAGGTAGCACTTAATAGCCTACTCTCTTATAAATTCCTCTTAAAATTAGCTTGTAAGGAGCTTATCTTAGTTACTAATAATACTCTCTAGGGTATTAAAATAGTACTTAACCTATTTATAAATAATCCACGCTAACTTAGTAGCTATTAACTACTTTATTATTAGGAAAAACATACTAAACTTAGTTATTTAGTAGATAATAATAAGAACTATATTATACTCCCTGCTTTTATACTAATAGCTTAGTAGTAATCTAGTAATAAAGTCTATACTAATTTCCTAGAATAGGTATATAAGTAGGGGTAGTAGTTATAACTTTCTATAGGGCTTATACCTCGGAATCTAAATCCCTTAGTATATATAGCACCCTAGAACGTAATTATATATATCTATAGCTAAGTCTAGCTAATAGAACTTCCTTAAGATTAACTTAGTAGTTTTATTTACCCCTATATTACCCGCCCTATAGTTATTATAGTATTAGTAAAGGACTTTAAGCCTTAGGGACCTCTCTTATACTATCTCTAACCTTCCCTTATAGAATAATATTCTATAGCTATTAATTATATAGCCCCTATAATCGCTAGCTAGTCTATATACCCTCTCTAATTAGGTCTAGTAGTATAAGTTATTAGCCTATAGTCTATAGATAAGACTCTCTATTACTTTAGAGAGTTATTAACTATATGCTATTCTACTTACTATAAGCTCCCTTATAACTTAGCACAGGATATATTATTATACTATAGTAACCCTAGCTCTAAGTAAGTCCTCTAGATTAATAACCTCTCGCTAAGCGTTCTCTATAATATCCCTTACCCTTTAGTATTAGGTTATTATAACTACTATAGTTATAGTAATATTAGCATACTATAGAGTATAATATTAACTAGAAACCGAGGCGTCTCGACCCCTAGAGCTATCTATTTAAAAGGGGTATTTTATACTAGCCCTTATAATATTAATAAATACTTTTGAGGTCTCTATACTACTTTATAGAGTAGTAATACTTATTTAGAGGTTTATTAGTAAGTTATTAATAAATCCTAGCTTTCTTATTAAGATTAAGAGTATACTATTACATTTTACCTCCCCTTTTATATAGTCTAGCCTCTTAGATAGACTATTTACTAGGTTTATAACCCTTAACTTATACTCTAGGTTTAAGTTTAAATACTAAGAGTTTATATACCTATATAATAAGCCTTCCCTAAAGGTCCCGCGTAGATATATTATTAACTCCCTTTAGTACTTAGTAATCTACTAGAATTATAAACTTCTTTAATACATCCTAACAGTAATAAGCCTAGTAATCTAAGCTTTTAATAATAATAAGAAGTTCTTATTAGCTTACTTCTTAATATTACTTTATATTACTAAGCTTCTATAAATAGTAAGTAACTAGTTACTACTAGCTATTAATATATGATAATAACATATTAAATATAGCTTTTTTAGAAGTATTTGATTTACCTTAACTCTTATTTTATAAAATAGGTCCTAGTATTAGAGAATAGATACTAAGTAGAAAGTAGCTTAGAGTTATTTAAAAGCCTATTAAGCCTCTTCTAGCTAATAGAATTCGCTTCTATTCTTACTATTCTTACTACCCTTTATTAGAATATTATAGGGGCTATAATACCTAAATAGCTTATAATAAACGTATAGTAGAAGTTATAGAATCCTAAGAAGACTTAGACCTCTCTATATATCTTTAGTAGCTTCTATTTAGTAATAGCTTAGATATAAGTTTAGTTTATTAATATACCCTTAGGTATAATAATATACCCTAAGAACTCTACTTATTATTAATAGAATCTATACTTACTAAGCTTAATATAGAGTATATATTAGTAAAGCTTATAGAGTACTTAGTAAAGGTCTTTTATATATTACTCTCTTATCTCTAAATAGATTATAATATTATTTAGATAAGTAATATAATAAGTATCTAGTAGCTTAGCGAGCGCTTAGTAAATATATACCTAGAATATCGCTAGGGCGTTTATTAGCCTAAATAGTATAATAAAATATTTAAAATACTTATAGTAAGTCCTAAAGGCTATTTTCTAGTAGTCTTCTAGCTTAATATAAATATAGTAATACATATCTTAAAGGTTAATCTTTAAGATTTATTTCGCTTCTTAAAGCCTATCTAATAGCTTCCTAATAAGGGGGAGTAGATATTAATTCTTTAGCGTTACCTTATTAAGGCCTTAATAATCTATATAGAGGTATAGGGATCTATTCTTCTTAGGTATAAAGAGAATAAGGGCGCTTACCTTATTAGTTAAGGGTTAAATCCGCCCTATTCCTTAGTTATTAGTAATATATCAATAGAGCTCCTCTAGCTAGTACTTTATTAATAAATAGATTAGTCTATATAAAGATTCCTTCCTTTTAACTAAGTTAATAGTATATTCTACGCCCTCTAGGGCTAGGTATTCCCCTTTACTAATTACTTATTAAATATTACTTACTCGCTAAGTAGCTCTAGTAGTAATGCTACCTCGCCCTCTAAGGCGTCCTCTTTACCTAGGGCCCCTATTAGTAGCTTATAGGGATATTCCCTAATATATATATAATATAAGCCCTCTAGCTATTCTTAATAACCTCCTATATAAATACTAATAGCTTAGTAATACTAAGGCGTTTATATCCCTAGGTATTTATCTAAGTATTAATTATAATACCCTCCTTTCTTATAGAGTATTATAATAAGAGGAGGTCCCCTACTCCTTTAGGGTAGGGAGCTTTAGTAAAGAGTTACTATATCTTCCTTAGTAATCTCCTTAAGTTAATAAGGAAGAATATTAACTAGTATATATTTTAGCCCGCTATAGAGGACCTATTAAACCCTTCTAATATAAGGGTGCGTATTACTATAAGTTATAGTTATAAGGACTTTATTGGTTAATTACTAATGATATTAACTTAGGAATAGGAATCTATATTTATTATTACTTCTTATTTAGTAATATCCTAAAGAATAATTACTTATCCCTTTATAATATCTCTCTTTAGGAAAGTATGTAGTTTTAATATCGGTATAGGGGTTAGTAGTATAATCCCCTAGCTTACTTATTTTCTAATAGATTAAGTTCCTTAACCTCCCTTATAAATTAAATTATATTAACTCTTACTTTCTTAGTAAATACTTAGTATCCTATTAGTAGTTTATTTATGCTTTGTTATTATCTAAAAGGTTTACCCTCTTATACCCTTTCTTCTAGCCTCTGGCTACTGCATAGTGATTTTACCTGCTTAAGTGCAATAGACCTTCTAACTCCGCGCCTCCTGATAATACATAGCCTTTGGTTATGTAATTATAACTTTCCTAACTATAGCTGCACTTATATATACCCTACTAGATAGCCTCACGATCTTTAACTTTATATTAATAATAACGTGGTTTTTGATTATTTAAACTATGAAACTATTAACTTTTCCTCTTGCGCACTACCCGCGCTACTAATACCGCCTCTATTACTACTTCGTCCGCTAGTCCTCTTATTTGATCGGGTTAGCTAACGCCTTCGTAGCTATGCTGTTATTAGTAACGCTCTCTCTATTAGTCGGCATAAGCCGTACTTACTAACGTTTACTACCTAGGCTGCCTCTACCTTAGTAATATAGAGGACCTGCTTAAAGAAGGGCTACTCTATAGGGTATATAATAACCTACTAAACTTCTACTACTAAGTTTACTTACTTAGCTCTAATACTATTATGCCTTATAGAGTCCCCTATAGGGGTATTAAGGTAAGCCCTCTTAAGGGCTATACTAATAATACGCTCTCTATATATAGTAGAGTAGTTAATAAAGGAGCGGGTTTTATTAATTATATTAAGGCTAAACTCTCTAGTAATCCCCTCTATATTATTTATACTAAAAGGTATACCTCGCTCGGGCTTAGTATATTTATATATAGGGTCTAGTACTAATATAGTTAAGGGATAAGGATAAGGAAGAGGGAGAGGTATAAAGCCCTATTTATAGCAAAGCTTCTTATGCTTCTAGCTATAAGAACCTCTTAGGAAAGACCTCTTTAGTTAAGCAGTTACCTCTTATATAGTAGCGTTCACCTTACTAGAAGGTTAACCTTTTAGGTTAAGGAGTTATCTTATATAGTGGCTTTTCTAGGCTATAAGAGCCTTAGTGGCCCGTTCGGCTCCGATATAATTAGCCCTAGTGCAGCGTGCGTCCGACTTTATAATATTTAGAGGGTTTGCTTGCAAGTAGTAGGAACGTATAAGGTTCCTATATTGTTTTCCTTAACTAATAGAGGGTATAGGTTAAAATACCTATATAGTATTTCCCGAATTATGCCTGCGAACTAGGTGAATTTGTTATAGTCTTTTTGCAAAGGGGCTGCGGCGTAATTCCGAGCTTAATAACTCTCCTAACTATAGCTATACTTATATATATCCTATTAGATAGCCTCACGATCTTTAACCTTATATTAATAATAACGTAGTTTTTAATTATTTAAACTATAAAACTATTAACTTTTCCTCTTATATACTACCTATGCTACTAATACCGCCTCTATTACCGCTTTATCCGCTAGTAGTTATGCTATTATTAGCAACGCTCTCTCTTAGTTAGCGTAAGCTATACTTACCGATATTCCTCTAAGGGGCCTAGGCTACCTCTACCTTAATAGTGCAGAGGACCTTCTCAAAGAAGGGCTACTCTATAGGGTATATAATAACCTACTTGGCTTCTACTACTAAGTTAGCTTACTTAACTATAATATTATTACGCCTTATAGGGTCCCCTAGAATATTAAGGAGAGCCCTTATAAGGGCTATATTAATAATATACTCTCTATATATAATAGAGTAGTTAATAAAAGAGCAGGTTTTATTAATTATATTAATGTTAAACTCTCTAATAAGCTCTTTTATATTATGAGTATTAAAGGTATGCCTTATATAGGCTCGGCGTTTTTATATATAAGGTCTACTACTAGTATCTTTAAGGATTTATTATAGGTTAAATAAGGAAGAGGTAGAGGTATAAGGCCTTACTTATAGTAATAGAGCTTCTTATGCTTCTAGCTATAAGAACCTCTTAGGAAAGTCCTCTTTAGTTAAGGAGTTATCTCTTATATAGTAGTATTTACCTTACTAGAAGGTTAACCTTTTAGGTTAAGGAGTTATCTTATATAGTAGCTTTTACCTTATTAGAAGGTTTAGTAAGGGCGCTAGCACGAGAGCCTTAGTAGCCCGTTTAGCTCTAATATAATTAGCCCTAGTATAGCGCGCGTCCGACTTTATACGACGGTTTACTTATAAGTAGTAAGAATATATAGGGTTTTTATATTATTTTCCTTAACTAGTAGAAGGTATAGGTTAAAATACTTATATAATATTTCCTAAATTATGCTTGCGAACTAGGTGAATTTGTTATAGTCTTTTTGCGAAGGGGCTGCGGCGTAATTCCGAACTTAATACCCTTTCTTCTTATAGCTAAAGTATACTAGGGAGTTAGATATTATAGGTTATATACTAAGCCTAAATATAAGCTAGCTCTAGTTAGATCCCTATATTATACGAATAACTAATTAGTAAGTTATTAGGCTCTAGGAACCTTATATAGTTCTATAACTACAGCCCTACTAGCGTACCTTTTAGCTTACCCTTATTATAAGGGGTACCCTTAGTATATACTCTTTACTTATATATTACTTCCTACTTTCGCTCTATAGGGCCTCGCTACCCTATTAGTAATATATGTCCTAGAAGTATTCCGCTTCTATAGCTATATCCCTTAGTCTTTATATTTTAACTTTCTAATATTTAAGCTCCCTATATAAAAAGGGGCCTAGTTAGAAGTATAGTATATAGGCCTTAGCCATACTATCGTCTATATTAACTATACCTAAGTTCTAATATACTACTAATTATTTAGTAAAAAGCTATATTAGTAATTATATCTCTTTTTACTTTATTATATCTGGCTTTTTATACTACTACTACTCTTAGAGTTCTAAGTTGATATACTATTAGTAAATAAATCTTATAAAGTTAGCTCAAGCTAGGTCTCCTTCTAGCCTAGCCCTATAGTATTACTACTAAGTCTATAAGGATAGGCTTATTTCTATAAGCGCTTATTAGATCTACTACTCTATTATATTACTAGCGCGTAATTAGTATCTATCTTTAACTACCTAGATCTAATTACTAACTTAGTTTATAATAAAGTCCTTACTTATAATATAGTAGTTATATATAAGAGGTTTCTTATATTTTCTTTATAAGTACCTTATTACTAGGTAGTTAGTAAGCTCTTATAATAGTGTAGTAGTTTATTTCTTATATTACTATTACTATAAAAATATTTACTCTATAAGGCTCTCTTACTATCTCTATAGTAATCCTATTGCTTACTTAAGGATACTTAAGATACTAGCTTCCTAGGGGGTCTTAGGTAGGGTACCTTATTAGCTACTACTTACTACTTATTTACTAAGCAAAGGTTAGTCTATCTACTCTAGCGCTATCTAGGACCTAGCCCGCCCCCTCGGGGTTATCTCTTTTATTAAATAATTACTAGGATTATCTATCCCCCTAGTATAGTATTTATATTATATTCCTTATATGTTAGGGCTTAGCGAGTAACTTATATTATATTAGCTAAAACCCTATTAGTTATATTCTATATAACTAGCCTCGAGCTTATTATAATTAAACTCCGTTACTAATTTATTAATATATAATTACTAGTTCGTTTTAGATATTCTAGCTAGCGCTAGTTTCTTAAATTAAGGTAGAAGTAATAGAGTTATACGAGTATAGCTATAGGCTTAAACTAGGAAGGGCTTAAATACTAAAATATAGGTATATATAGTTATATTAAACTATTACTTAACCTTCTAAGCCTATAGCTTATAGAGTTTCCTTAAGGGTATATATATTCGCTACTAATTCGCTAACGTTTTGCCGATAGCGTGGCTCTATACCCTATACCCGCTATTATTCCTTATAGTTATTTAGTTATATATAAAACGCTAACTTTAGGGTCTCTTTATAATAGCTATATAGTTATTTCCTATTTATATACGCTCTATTACTTAGTTCAAGCTTATAAATACGCTTTATAAGGTCTTTATTATTGTTATTACGCTTCTCTACTAGGTAATAGAGGGATTTACTTCTCTAAACGCGCTTTAGGTATAGCTCTTTAAATATAATCTAGTACTTAGCTAATAAGTAATAGCTATAATAAGCTAAATAGAGCCCCTTTTTATTTATTTTTTATATAGTTATAAGTACTTTTTTATAGCCTTTAGGTATAAATATTATACTTTATCCTCCTCTTTATAACTAGCGCGTAATAGGCTTATACGTCTTAGGCGCTTCTAAGTTATCCTCTAAAGTAATATTCTTATTATTTCTTAATATAGTAGGGCTAAATGCTCCTTAGCTTATTTTAATACATAGGTTAGCTATCTTAAATATATTAAGGGTAACTTAAGCGTCTTTTAAGATATCTCTTATTACTAGAGAGGTAGTATTTATATATAATTATATTATTATCTAATATATATAGACCTATATACTTAAATTACTATTACTAAGCGCTATAATAAAGTCTATAAACTACCAGCTAGGCTCCTTTACTTATAAATGGCTACTAGCTTTTACTTTAGTGAGAGCCTTTTGCTACTTTATAAGCTATTTCTCTATATCGCGCTTTATAAATAACTTCTTATGTAATAAGAGGTTTGGGATTCTAATATAGCCATTCCTAGCTATAGCTTTATACCTATAAGTCTTAATACTAATACTCTTATAAAGCATATATACCTAGTAGTTAATACCCTTCTCTATAATATAGTATAGGTATAAGAGATCTAGGTATATATTATTATAAATCTAGTCTTAAAGTATGTATTATCGCTTCTTATATACTTTGTAATCTTTATTTCTAAATATATAATCTACTTAATAAGCTTAGTATAGCTCATAGTTCGCTTTTAATAGGTTTATAATCATCTTAATATAAGTAGTAGTTATATTATTACTTAGTAATATAACTACTATAATATTCCTTATACCCCCTATAGGGTAGTTAGAGATATTTAGAATAATTAGCTTTATAACTTTACCTCTAAAGTAGCTTTAAAGTATACTATCTATATTCTAAATAGTAATATATAGGTTATTACTATCTTATAACTTAAGGCTAGTCGCCTTTATATATAAGAGGCTAATCTATAAGATCTAGTTACTATATTTATATAGCTAAGTAGTTGTTATAATAATTATTATTTTATAATTAAGCGTTTTAGAGTAACATTTATAATAATAAAACATATATTAGATTATTAATTATTAAATTAGGTATAGATTATTTATATATTAGTAATACTATTATATATATAACTCCTATATATAGGCCCTTATTTAGGCGTATCCTAGCCCCTTAGCGTTTTTAGCTATATATTATATATTAAAGCGTAGTTATATATATAGCTAAAACCACGCTAATGTTTTATATATATTAAAGCGCGTCTAAGTATCTAGGAGGCTCTAGCGAAACGACTACCTACTTATACCTACCTTTTCCCTTAGCTTTTTAACGCTTTAGATATAATGTTTATCTATAGAATATAGAATTATTAATATCTATATTTTTCTCTCTATTGGTATAAGTTATATAATAAACCAAAAAGATTACTTTATTATATTATTTACTACCTAAAATCTATCTTTATTATATTAGCGATTTTTCTACCTCTCTTTTAACCTTTATAGCCATACTAATAGATTATAAGCCTGGCTTAGTACCTATTTAGCTTATAAGCCCCCTTAAGAGTAACTTATTTCTCTACGTATATATCTCTATCCCTTTTAAGGGTATTATTTATATAAGAGAATAACCCTCTACTACCTATACTAAACTTGAAATCCTATAATCTATATTAATATGTTTCTATTCAAATAAGCTATATTAATAGTTTATTATCTCTCCTAAGTTATTTAATTACTAAAACTACTTAAATGGATAACTTATACTTAAAATTACTAATTATCTATATAATTAAGCCTCCTCTAATTACCTCTACGAAGCCCTTTATCTTCCTAACTAGTTTATACTAGCTAAGAGGGCTAAATAAAGCTATACGAAGCCTCATATTAAATATATTAAAGTCGAATTATTCCTAACTCCTTAGACGCCCTCGAGACATATCCTTAAATTAGTTAAAAACGACCCCCTAAATTAATATTCTTTCTAAATTCGATTTTAACTAGTTTTTAAAGTAACTAAAATATAGAAAGATATATATAAACATAAGTATAAAAGGAAGAATATATATTAACTTTTATCTATTCTTCAGTCATAAAATAATGCTATAGTAAGAGAGTTTTACTATATTTACTTATTATAGTAATTCTTTAATATTTAATCTAGTATTAATTTAGAAGTTATCTCTATTATATATAAATTCAAACTAGTTAATTTCTACTTTGAAAGTAATCTTTATATATTAATTTAATATTAATAAGTTTACGTTTAGAATAAAGTAAAAGAGGTATTCTTTATATATTAATTTAATATTAATAAGAATTACTTTTATATATAAAGTATTAGTTCATTAGTAACTACTTAAACTAGTTAATATATTATAGATATTCCTAAAGTAACTATTTAGAAGTTAACTAGTAGTAAGAACTATTAAATATAGGCTCTTTAGTTTAAATCCCTACTTATAAGTAAGGATATAAATATTAATCTTAAAATCCTATTATTATATACTAATACTAATAATAATAATAAAGCTTTAGCTTTTATTAGATTGCAATATAATAACAGTTATCTTAGGGTTATTAAGGACTATTATATAGCTCCTAGGACTTAGCTTAAATTAAAAGAGCTATATAAGCCTAAAAGATTTATAAATAAGTATTTAACTTATAAGGAATTCTTTAATATAACCCTAGAAGATCTAGATAACTTAGAAACCTATCTTAATAAAGTTAAAGAGTTAATATTCAACTTAGCTATTAAAAACTTAGCTTTACCTAAGTAAGTTATTATTACTAAAATACTAAACTCCCTAGATAAAGGTTATAATAGTTTTATAACTAATATTACTTAGTCTCTAAGAAAGGATTTAGAAGCTTATACTTTAGAATCTTTATTTATTAATTTATTAGATAAGTCTAAAAGAAAAAAGGATTTAAGTAATAATATTACTTTAACTAAGGTTAAAAATAAGAAAAATAACTAGAAGAAAACTAAGGGTTTATTCTATAAGAACTATAAAAAGATAGATTATATAGAAGATAATTACTTTTTCATATACCCTAATAAGGCTCTAAAAGAATAGGGATAAGCCTTTAATATATTATTTAAATCTAAGGAAAAGAATAAAGATAATAAGGCTAAGAAAAATAATAAAACTAATACTTCTAAATTAGTTAAAAAGAGTAATAGAACTACTCTATTAGTTAATAAAAAAGAAGAAGAAGAAGATAATAATAACCCTAATAAGGTTAATATTAAAGAGGTTAATATTATTTAAACCCCTACTACTTCTAGCCAATCTATTAATCTAGATATAGACTTAGATTTAGATAAGGATATTAAATTTAAAAATATAACTATAACTATACGCTATAATAATAAGTATCCTACTAAGCCTTCTATAGGTTATATAATCTAAGATATTATCTATAATAATAATAGTATATTCTTAAATAATATAAATACTATTAAATTCTATCTTAATATTAATATTACTATCCACGTTATAAATAATAATAATTAGTTTTTTAAGACCTATATAATAAATAAATATATAATATAGGGTAAAGTAAAAGCTCTTATAGCTAAATTAGCTAGAGATATTATACTTTAATTTCTAAATAATAAAAGTATTATTCTTAAGACCTATATCTATATACCTAACCTAGGTATTAATCTTCTAACTTAATCCTAACTAGATAAATAAGCTATTACTTATATAGTTTAGAATAATATACCCTTACTATATAATATAACGAATAATATATTATTAGTTAAAGGGGGTAAAAAGAATAATTTATATTACTTTAATACTAAAGTTATAAAAGGTTCTTCCTTATTAACTTATACTATATATACTAGTATTAAGGATATTAATCATAAAAGTCCTATTTTATTATAGTATAGAAGACTAGGCTATATAAATCTATAAGCACTAAAACAACTGTATAAGGATAATATTATTAAAAGTAATATATCTAATATAACTAAAATTACTTATAAGGCCTATATATTAGGTAAATCTACTAATAAAGTAAAGAAAGTCTCTAAAAATAGGTTAAAGGACTATCCTTACTTATATAAGGTTACTACTAATATATATAGACCTATAACACCTAAGACCTATAATAACTATAGATATTTTATAATCTATATTAATAGAAAGTCTCGATTTGCTTTTAGTAAATTATTAAGAACTAAGAGCGAGTTAGAAGTCTATTTATCTTTTAAAGAATATAAAGGTCTATTTAAGATAATTATCTTTGAAATAAAAGACTTTAATACTAATAGAGGTATTAAATTTAATAATAAATCTTTTAATAAGGAATACTTTAATAGTAGTATTAAGTATAATACTATAGCTATATATACGTATAAACCTAATAGGTTTATAGAACGTATTATACGTACTATAGTAAATAAGATAAGATCTATACTTAAACTAGCTAACCTTCCTAAGTACCTATAGGGAGAAGCTTTCCTAGCTAGAATATATATATATAATAGAACCCCCTATAAGGGTTTAGGGAATAAAACCCCTTATAAGTTAAGGTATAATAGGAAGCCTATTATATCTTATATTAAAGCCTAGGGTAGTATATACTACTATAAGAATAAAGATCCGAAGCTTAAAAAACTAGATAATAGGGCTATAAAGGCTATACTAGTTAATTATAGATCTAATAGCTATAAAGTATATAATATAGCTAAAAGAAAGGTAATATAGGTTAGAGATATAATAATCTATAAAAATACCTTTTTATCTTCTTACAAAAACAAGGATATTAATCCTAGGAAGAAATTCTAAGTCTAAATCTAGAAGATAAAATTATAAATAACGATAATATTACTAGTAAATCTAGTAATAATACTATTAATAATAATAGTACTATAAAGTCTAAATTTATTATATAAATCCCCTATAAATTACCCCAGGATTTAGAAGGCTATATATAGGCTAAAGAAGAAAGTATACTATGTACTATAAATAATTACCTATAAATAAAAGAGATTCTATTTGCTTATAATAATAATAAGGAAAGATCCTTATATATACTAGGTATTGATACCTTATTGGAACCCTCTACTTATGAATAAGCTATAAATCTAGATAATAAATCTGAATAGATTTAGGCTATAGAAGAAGAGATATCTAATTTATATAAATAAGATATATAGACTATAATAAAAGATAATTATAATATTTACGTCCTAGGTAGAATATAGGTTTATAAAATAAAACATAATACTAATAATATACCTATATAGTATACGGCTCGCTAGGTTATATAAGGCTTTAATTAATATATATGTATGAATTATTTAGAGACCTTTAGTACTACTTATAGGCCTAAAGGCTATAAAATACTATTAAGTATAGGTATAAATCTAAACTAGGTTATTAAATAATATAACGTTACTCTTATTTATACTAATATAGATAAAGGAATCTATATTAGAATCCCTACTAGCTTTATATATAATAATAAGGATAAGACCTTAAGCTTTTTTAATATTAATAAATAAACTAATTTAGTTTATAAGTTGAAGGAGGCTCTATATAGTTTAAAACAAAGCCCTCGATTATAGTATTAATACTTAGAAGAAGTATTAATAAATATTAGCTTTATAGTTTCACCTTATAATAAAGCTGTCTTTTAAATACTAGAAGTTATAAAGCTATTTAGCTTATTATATAGATAATATACTATCTATTACTAAGAATAAAGAAACTATAGATTATATCTATAAGAATGCTTCTAAGTATATTTAAATTAAATAACTCGGGGTTCTTATTACATTTCTTAGTAATAAGATTAATATAAATAGGGAAGATAAAGCCTTTTATATATATTAAACCTAATATAATTATAAGATATTAAATAAGTATGATAAAATAGAGCTATATTTAGCATTAACTCCTTATATAAATCTAGAGTATTAAGTCTCTAATAAGGAGGCTACTACTAAAGAGAATATTAAAGCCTATTAATAATAAATAGGAGCTCTACTATATCTAGCCTTAAAGACTAGGCCTAATATTACCTATATAGTTAATAGATATATAAGATATATAAGTAACCCTTCTAAGGACTATATTATTATATTAAACTATATTTAGGCCTACTTAAATAGGTTCCTAGACCTAGGTTTATATTATAACTATAATAAGGATATTAATAATAATATTATTGGATTTCTAGACTCTAGTTAGGCTAGAGATATAGAGAATAGAAAGTCTACCTCTAGTTATATATTCTATTCAAGCTTATATAATATTATAAGCTAGAATACTATTGAAGAGAAAACAGTTACTTTACGTATCTATAAAGCTAAATATATAGCTTTAGTTAAAGCTATTAAAGAAGCTATTTAGTTATATAATAGTTATAGGTTTATAATAGACTCGGCTTCTATAAACTTTTCGATTAAAGTACCTAAGGTATTATTAGATAACTAAGCGGCTTAAAAGCTAGTAGAAAATCTAGAATTCCATAAAAAGGCTAAACATATTAGTATTAAGAATCACGTTAGTAGAAATGCTATACGGGATAATCTATTAGAATTATACTACGTCATTTCTAAAGATAATATAGCTAATATTTCAACTAAGCCTATTAGAAAGAATATATTAGATCTAGTTAAGACTAGATTAAATATTATACCTAAGGGCTTTTTATCTTCTAATAGCTTAACTAATATATACAAACTAGAGGCAAAACTAGATTATTAGTGATAAAGATTTTCCCTTACTATATATATAAGGTTTACTTTTTCCTTACTCTATATATAAGGTTTATTTCTTTTTCCTTATACTATTTCCTAACTATAAGGTATATTATGGTATCTATATATTGAGCTCGGAATTACGCTATAGCCCCTTCGCAAAAAGACTATAATAAATTCACCTAGTTCGCAGGCATAATTTAGGAAATACTATATAAGTATTTTAACTTATACCCTCTACTAGTTAAGGAAAATAATATAGGAACCCTATACGTT
>JAVHLU010002442.1:0-18275 GCA_036785755.1 Colletotrichum ledebouriae
AATAACTATAAAAGTATTTCCTTCATAGAATAAATACTTTAAAAATCTATATAAATTCTAATAATAGTAATAACCTTATATATATATATATATATGTATATATATATATATTTATAATCCTTAGCTTTATAGCTAAGAATTTATAGAAATTACGCACGGACCACATAGTGATCTAAGCGCGATTTCTACTTAATAAGCTACTGCTTTGTAGTTACGTTTCAGATCATCTTACCCCCCACTTCGTGAGGGTAGGATTTGTAACTTAGAGACAATATTAACAATATTAATGATTTTATATCAAATTATTCTATCAAAAATCTATCAAAGAATACTCCATTATGCTCAAATTTATCAGCCTTTATCACCATATTACTCAGCCTATTAATATCTATTATTCAGGCTGTTTTAGCATCCCCTTTGCTACTTATATCCCTATTCTTACAGTAATAACTAATAATAGATTTGACATATTTTAGTTAAGAAATACTAGATATTATTATAAATATAAGAAAAAGTGCGCAGCTAACTAATATGCGCGGCTAACTAATACACCACGTTATATATCTTTAATAATACTATATATAATATATATAGAAGGAGGTAATATCTACCCTAAGTATATAGGTATAGTTACTCTATACTTTAATAATAGGGAGTTAATATAGCTATAAGACGTTTTATACATACTAACCTTTCTAGTTAATATATTTAATAGGGAATAACTATACCTTAGTAGAGGTTACCTTAATAGGAACTAATTAATAGGTACTAATAAGTAGGCTTTATAATGCTTAAAATTTAATAGCGAGGTTTTAAACTTAATATTACTTATAAGCGAGATTTAAGTATATAGGGTATATATATTATATAATAGAGGATTAAATCTAAGCTCTAATATTAAAATTTAGAATACCTAGGCTTTAGAGAGAAAAAGAAAACTATTAAAATAATAAAGGGATATATAATTACCCCTAGGTTAGTAGTCATATAGCTATATAAAACGTATAATCTATTAAAAAGCTTATAATACTCATTATATATACCTAGGCGCTATATAGAGAGAATAGGAAATATTCTTTACATAAATATTAGAGAGGTAAAGCTAATAAAATACTTTAAATACTTTTTACTAGTTATGGATAATAAAACGCGCTTTAGAGTAATTATTTTTATAGATATAAAGGATAGGCTACCGCACTAGTTATAAATATACCTCTAAGGATAGAAGAACGCCTTTAGTATAATAATAAAGGTTATTTATATAGATAATATAGGGGACTTTATAATAACTTACCTTAAAGCTATATTATAAGATAGGATAAAAGTAAAGTCTTTGCTATTATATATATATATATATAAATAAAATAGTATTATAAAGTATATAACCTAAGTTATATTAAATAAGGCGTGCGCTTTAAGTATTAATGTTAAGGTTCTAATAGAATTATAGCTATTTCCATTTATAAGAGTAATTTATATTATTAACTACTCCTTTATTATATTAATACTAAGTAAGATACTTATTTAAGCGCTTTATAATAAATTATTAAGCCTAGGAGGATATTATATTCTTAATATAAGTTAGCTAAGGGTTATTAGAAGTATATATTTTGCTTATATTAATCTTAAGGTATAGGTAAAGAGTAAGAAGATCGCTATATAAGCTAAGAAGGGTATCCTTATTAGCTATTATAGAGACTAAGTATATAAGATATAAATACTAGAGCGGGATAAGTTTATTATTTACTCTAATATTATCTTTTATAACTTATAATAAAGCTAGTAGAATATTATTATATATTACTACTTAGTTAGGGCTTATAGTTATAGCACTATACTTATAGGATTATAAAGTAGATATAGTAAGTATATCTATACATTAGAGAGACTAACTCTCTAGAGGAGAACTATATAGCGTTTACTTATATTATAGCCTTTATATAAAACCCCCTTAGAGGAGGCGTATCAAAGTTATCTCTATAGCCTTACTTAGATCTAATAACTATTATAGAAGCGTAGAATAGACCTATGAATAATTAGAAGATATAAGTAGAGGTAGCGTTTAATAAGATATATACCTTAGTTAAGAAAGGAGTTTTATAGTTTATTAATAAGGAGGAGGTATTAAAAAGCCTCTATTTATTAGCTAAGTAGGTTTAGAAGTATAAGAAAGCTTCTAATATACTTATAAAATATAAAGTATAGATTATAATAAGAGGCTTCTTATAAGTCTCTAGGTATAACTTTACTTAGATATATACCTTAATATTATAAATAGTATTATAATAGGTCTTATTAGTATATATATATAAGAAGGGGTATCTAATATAATAATAGGACTTTATTAGTATATACTTAAATAGAGAGCTAGAGGAGGTAGTATATATAATACCTTTCCTATTAATTAAAGAGTTTTTTATAGACTTATAATATATTAAGCTAGTAGCTTTCTATAAGTATAAAGTAAATTAGAAATAGGTTATTAGACTTTATTAAGTTCGGAATTACGCTATAGCCCCTTTATAAAAAGATTATAATAAATTCATCTAGTTCGCAGGCATAATTCGGGAAATACTATATAGGTATTTAAACTTATACTCTCTACTGGTCAAGGAAAATACTATAAGAACCCTATATATTCCTACTACTTATAAGTAAACCCTCTAAATATTACTAAGTTAGACGCGCGCTATACTAGGGCTAATTATATTAGAGCTAAATAGGCTACTAAGGCTCTAATAGTAAAGCTATATAAGATAACTCCTTAACCTAAAAGGTCGACCTTTGAGTAAGGTACTATAAATACTACTATATAAGAGATAACTCCTTAACTAAAGAGGTCTTTCTTAAGAGGTTCTTATAGCTAGAAGTATAAGAAGCTTTATTATTATAAGTAAGGCTTTATACCTCTCTCTCTTCCTTATCCTTATCTCTTAATTATATTAATACTAGACCTTATATATATAAATACCAAGTATATAAGGTATATCTTTTAATACTAATAATATATAGGAGCTAACTAGAAAGTTTAGTATTAATATAATTAATAAAACTTACTCTTTATTTAATTACTTTATTATATATAAAGAGTATATTATTAATATAGGCCTTAAGAGGGCTCTTATTAATACCCCTAGAGGGGATATTTATTATTATATTATAACTAAGTAAGTAGACTTAGTAATAAAAGCTAGGTAGGTTATTATATACCCTATAGAGTAGCCCTTCTTTAAGCAGGTCCTCTATACTATTAAAGCAGAGGTAGCCTAGGCCCCTTAGGGGAATAGTAGTAAGTATAGCTTATACTAACTACTTTAATATAGAGAGAGTATTACTAATAATAGCATAGCTATGAAGGCGTTAGCTAACCTAATTAAATAAGAGGATAAAGATAGTAATAACTAGCGGACGAAGTAGTAATAGAGGCGGTATTAGTAGTATAGGTAGTACGCGAGAGGAAAAGTTGATAGTTTTATAATTTAAATAGTTAAAAACTACGTTATTATTAATATAAAGTTAAAGATCGTGAGGCTATTAACGGGTATATATAAGTATAGCTATAGTTAGGAGAGTTATAATTATATAACCGAAGGCTATATATTATTAGGAGGCGCGGAGTTAGAAGGTCTATTACACTTAAGCAGGTAAAATTACTATGCAGTAGCTAGAGGCTATTATTAGACTTTATAAGGCTCTATATAGGTTATATTTAGGCGGGAGATAGTAATAAAAAAAGCTATAAGAGATCTTCTAACAAGCGGGGTTTATACTACTATATTTAAATAACGCGACTTATTATAATAAAACTCTTAATATTATAATAGCTATATATTTTCATAATATCCTAGTATAGAGGCTAGAAGTAGCTCTTAGGGCTATTTATAAGTATATAAGTAATAAGATTAAGGTTAATAACCTCAGGGGACTTAATACCTTCCTTAGTATATAACTTATTTTTAATAAGGAATATTAGAAGACTATTATTAATTAAGAAATATATTTAATGAATATAATAAGAGAGTTCGGAGTAAAGGTTAAGTTTATAAATATATCTATTAATATAGGGGTACTTAATTTTATAATCCTTAGTATAGGTATTATACTAAACCTAGAATTCTAAGCATAGTACTAGAGAGTACTTAGTAAAGTTAGCTTTAGAGCACTTATAATATACCTAGATCTCTGTTTTAATATAAGGCTATAGGTATAATTCTCTTATTACTTAAATAAATTATATAAGAAGGGTATAGGTTTTTTAAAATAATATATTAATTTAAACCCCTCCTTAGTAATAAGTTATAATAATAAGTATAGGGATAGAGACCTAAATAAATAGGGTCTTTATAGCTATATTAATAGTAACTATACTAGCTATAAGGATATAGCGCGCTTAATAATAAGTTAGGTAGTCTTTATAGCTAATAAGCTAATCTTAGAGAGATCTTAATAATAAGTAATAATCTCTAAGTTATTTATTACAAGGGGGTAGACCTGAGTTTATTTAATAAGAAGTTACTATAATATTATTTATTTAAGCTAAAGAGGAAAAGGGGAAGTTTTCCTCTCTAGTAGAGATTTTATTAGTCTATAGGGAATAATTAAGTAAGCTCTAGGTAGGCTCTAAGTAGCTCCTTAAAATAATAAGCCTAGGTAGAGGCCTAAGTAGGCTTAACTTAGGCGTAGCTTATAATACTATCCCCCCTCCTAGCTAATACCCCCCTAGGTATAAGCTAGGTTGCTATTATTATCTATAACTAGCTTATATAGGGCTTTATACCTATCTACTATAGTAATCTCTATAATAGCTTCTATAGAGGCTCCTAAATAAGCTTTATATACCCTTCTTACTTAACTAGGACCTTATATCTCTACCCTCGCCTAACTACCTTCTATTATATTATATATATCTCTTCTATACACTACTTAAACTCGCTATTATTAGCTATAATTAGTAGTAGCTAGAGATCTATCCTTATCTAAATAAATAAGGGGTCCTCTAGTACTTTCTAGAGGAGGTTTATATAGAACCTTAAGTAGATATTACGAGATATACCTAATTTAATAATATACAGGCTTAGGACTCTTATTATAATATATTTATAATATAACTATAATAGCTTCTTACTAAGCCTAGGGCTCCTATAGTTAGCTATTAAAAGCTAAATCTTATTACTTACCTAGTACTTCTCTATAAGTATCTTATATTAATTTATATTCTCCTCGCTATATTACTAAGCTATTATAATACTTACTTAGATAAAGTTTACTACTTCTTATAGTCTTATTAATAGGAGGGTAGCTACTATATCCCTAGAGGGGGCCTCTTATATTATATTATTTATAATAAGTATAGGGTTAGTATAATACCTATATTCTAAGAAGAATAGTAAGAGCTTAGTTCTATTACTAATCTTATTATAAAGTACCAGCTAAGTAATAGGTAGGAGCTACCCCTAGT
Source organism: Colletotrichum ledebouriae (assembly GCA_036785755.1). Classification (NCBI taxonomy): domain Eukaryota; kingdom Fungi; phylum Ascomycota; class Sordariomycetes; order Glomerellales; family Glomerellaceae; genus Colletotrichum; species Colletotrichum ledebouriae. The sequence goes on from JAVHLU010002442.1 coordinate 5,459, forward strand.
TATCCTATTACTAGGTTATAAATACCTATAGGATAGCCTATATCTCCTAAGTTTACTTCTTAGTATTACTATTAGTTTATAGGTAGTATATAGTACTTAATAATCTCTTTATACTAGTAAAGTAATAGAATTTAGCTTAGAAGTAGCTTACCTAATTAGACCCTCAATTACTAATAATACTATATAGGAACCTATAGAACTAGAAATAGGTAGTAAGGAACTAGTAGGTATAAGCTTTTTTCTCTATAGTACTTATCTCCTCTAATATTACTAACTTATTTAGCTTATTTATTATAACCTATAAGTATTAGCTAGTATTATCTTTTATAAGTAGTAAGTCTATAATAAAGTCTATTAAGAGGCCTAAGTATAACTAAGTAAGTATTAGTAAGGGCTTTAAGAAACCCCTCTTAGCTTACCTCTAGATATATATCCCTCTATAGATATTATAGTTCCTTATAGATCTCTATATTATTTATAATTATCCTAGCTAGTAGAACTACTAGCTTATTATTTCTAATATACTATTATACCCTAGGTAAATAGTTATACTTAAGTTATAGCTCTATTAGATAATCTTTATATAAAGCCCCCCTAGTAGGTTATTATTATCCTCTCTACTAAGTACTTATAGCTTCTCTCTAAATATTAGCCTCCTCTAACTATTAATATTATATTTATTAATTTGAACCTTAGCTTTTATATCTAATAAGAAGCTCTAAAGCTAGTAAGTAACTATATAATATATAGCTTTATATATTATATCCTTCTTTATAATTTCTAGCTATAGTACCTATAGTTTAGGGTTACTATTAAAGATTATGATATCTAGGATATTAGTATAGCCCTTCTAACTTCTCCTTACTAGGGGCTTAGCTATAGGGTCCCTATAGGGGTAGGTATAGTCTAATATTAGCTATAAGACCCTCTCTTACTTTTACTTATTATCCTATTCTTATAGGGTATCTTATTATCTCTAAGAGAGGGTATTAGGGGCTACTACTTCCCTATTAGGGTAATATTTAATAGTAAAGTTATACTAGGATAGCTCCTCTACTTACTAGCTCTAGCGCTTTATAAAATATTACTTCTTTATAAAGTATTTAAGCTCTTAGTAGTTAATTAATATCTTAAAGGTAGTTATATTATATAGTTCTACTCTTTATATATGTAGGTAAGAAAGAACTACTAGGAGCTCCTTATTATAAATAGGGTAGTTATACTCTATAAATAAGAGCTTTTATAAGTAGAATATTATAGGATACTAAGTACCCTCTAGGTTAACTTATAACAATACCTCTTTTAATATAAATCCTAAATAATTAGTTTAAATAATAATCTTATCTTTTAGATTAAACTAGTAGAGTACTAGCTAGGTACTAAAGAGCTACCTAAGCTATAAGAAAGCTTATTCTTAGTTATCTCTTTATTAAATATTATATTCTTTCTAATAAGCTTTATAAGTAGCTTAATTATATCCCTATACCCTAGTATAAATATATTATAATAGTTTATAAACCCTAAGAAGCTCTAGCCCCCCTTTAGGGAGATAAAAAGTAATTACTTAGTAATTACCTAGAGTTTCTTAAGGTTATAAGAAAGACCCTCTCTTATTATTATAACAAACCCTATATATTTAACTCTCTTAATTAAGAACTTATACTTTATAGGGTTAAAGTTTAGCTTAGTATCTACTAGCCTCTAGAGGACCTCCTAGACCTTTCTCTTATAGTCTTCCTTTATTTTATTAAAATAAATTAATATATTATTTATATAAGTAGTAGTAAAGTTATTAAAGAAGTCCTATAGGGTATTATTAATATATTACTAGAAGCTAGTAGGGGTATTAACTAAGCTAAATAAGTAGATTACCTACTTAGATAACTTATACTAAGTATAGAATATAATTCTCTCTTAGTACTCCTCTATTACTCTTAACTTATAAAAGGCTATTATTATATCTAACTTAATATACTACTTAGCTATATTTATCTAATATAGCATCTTAGAGATTAATAAGAGGGGGTAGTAATCTTTCTTAGTAATTATATTAAGAGCTCTATAATTAATATAGAAGTAAATTCCTCTACCTAGCTTCCTTATAAAGAGTATTAATACTCTAATAAGTAAGCTACTAGCCTTAATAAACCCTTTATTTAAGAGGTCTTATAGGGTCTTTTTTAATACTAGTAGCTTTTCTCTTAATATATTATAAAAGGGGCTCTAAGGGAGTAATAGCTTACTTCTATCTAGTCCTAGTATAAGGTTAATCTAGTAATCTACTCCTAGTTACCTAGGGGGTAATAGTTAAGCCTTATTAGGGTTAAATAGGTTAGGGAACTCCTCTAATACCTAGCTTAGTAAATAGTATTATTAATCTTCCTTTAGTCTTAGGTTTAAGGCTTTCTTAATATTAATAAAGCTAATAGCTTATATTAATACCTCCTTAATATCCTCTTATTACTTACTCTATTATTTTACTAAGTATTAGTAGATAATAGAGAATAAGGGTATATTAAGGAACCTTATAGCCCTTATTTCTTTTATAAGGGGCGTTTCTTCTTAATCTTTTAAATATAACTTAATATATCCCCTCTTATAGTATACCTAGTAGGCTATAGTATTATAAATAACCTAGTTCTATTTTATTTAAGGGCGCCCTAATAGGATACTAGGGTCTAGGCTATTAATTATATATATAAAGATATACTAGGTATAACTACTTATTTCTAAGTTAAATACTACTATATCTAGAGTATTACCTAGTAATAATCTACTAAGTATATACCCCCTTATAAGTTAGTATCTCTTCTTAATATATAGAAAGTAAAGATATTAAGCTAGGGAAAGGTTAATTATTATATAAGTATTACTCTTAATATTTACTAGGGTATAAGCTAGATATCCTCTATTAACTCTAACTTAAATAATAATAAGCTTATTGCTAGCTAGTTATTCTTATTTAAATTCTTTTTAACTTAATATCTCCTTTTTAATAAGCTCTAGGGCTTAATTTTACTCTAGAGTTAGTCCTTTTCTAACTCCTTATCTTCTTTTAAAAAGTTAATTACTACTTAGTAATTATTTATAACCTTATAATATATTAATTCTTCTTTTAGGGTTTTTATTTTTATAACTCTAGGTAGCTAATTCTTTTTACTAGGGTAGTACTAGGTAATATAACTTCTAATTCTATAAGTATAATAGGTATAAGAGTTCCTTATACCCTTTTAAAGCTATTAGTATTTACTAGGGAGGTACCTAAGGAGGATCTAGAGTTTAAGTAATTATAATATCTTATCTCTTTAATTTATAAAATATATATAGCTCTAGTTATATAAGTATCCCCCTTAGTATTCTTAGTAGTAGTTCCTAGTAAGTTACTAGGTAGTTACTAGAGACCTTTTAGCGCTTTACTTTCTATATAATACTCTAAACCTTTAAGAGCTACTTATTATAATTAGCTAGTAGGTTAATAGTAATTAGCTAATCTTTTAGCTTAAAGGTAAGGGAGGCCTCTAGGAGTAAGATCTAGACTTAACTTAGCTAGTTTATACTACTTATATTAGCTAGTATTTACTTAAATCTTAATAAGAAGGTTACTAGGGATTTATTCTCTTTTTATTAGAGGGTTTATAATTAACCTATAGCTTATAACTAGATGTTTAAATCCTTATATATCTAATCTAAGTAAGCTATAAAATCCTCTAAGTTATATTTTCCTCTACCCCCCCTAGCTCTATAGAAAGTAGAAACTACTTACTAGGGTATAATATCTAAATAGGAGTTAATAAGGTATTATACCTCTATATCTATAGTATAAAACGCCCTATTTATAGTAATTTTATACCTTATTTATTATACCTAGGTAGTATATTCCTTGTACTTACTTAGAATTTTTAAGAATAGGGGTAATAGCTTCTAATATATTATATTAGGTATTATTAATATCTTACTAGTAATACTTATAGGGGTCTATATAGCTATATATTAGCTATTCCCCTACTTAACCTCTTATAACTATTACTAGAGGGACTTTATTACTACTACTAAATTAGCTTATAATAGTTTATCTTAAGTTTTAGCTATATTACTATTAACTATCTTATTACTTAATAGGGAGTAGCGCTTAACTTATTAGTATTATTATAGTAATAAGCTTAAATATATAAGGGGGTAGACCTAAGTTTATTTAATAAGAAGTTATTATAATATTATTTATTTAAGCTAAAGAGGTAAAGAGGAAGTTTTCCTTTCTAATAGAGATTTCGCTAGTCTATAGGGAATAACTAAATAAGCCCTAGGTAGGCCCTAGGTAGCTCCCTAAGGTAGTAAGCCTAGGTAGAAGCCTAGGTAGGCTTAACCCGGGCGTAGCTTATAATATTTATAAAAGCTAAGTATTATATAATATTATTTCTTACTTGAGAAGCGCTTTAAATATATAACTTCCTGGCCTCTAGCCACTGCATAGTGATTTTACCTGCTTAAGTGCAATAGACCTTCTAACTCCGCGCCTCCTAACAATACACAGCCTTCGGTCACGTGATCCCTCACGATCTTCAACTTCACATTAACAACAACGTGGTTTTTAATTATTTAACAGACTACGAAACTATTGACTTTTCCTCTCGCGCACTACCTATACTGCTATTAAATACCGCCTCTATTACCGCTTTATCTACTAGAAGTTATTACTATCTTTACTATACTATTATTAGTAACGCTCTCTCTATATTAAAGCAGTTAGCATAAGCTATACTTACTAACGTTCCCCTAATAGGCCTAGGCTACCTAGGCTACCTCTACCTTAGTAATATAGAGGACTTACTTAAAGAAGGGCTACTCTATAGGGTATATAATAACCTACTAAACTTCTATTACTAAGTTTACTTACTTAGCTCTAATATTATTATACCTTATAAAGTCCCTTATAGGGGTATTAAAGTAAGCCCTCTTAAGGGCTATATTAATAATATACTCTCTATATATAATAGAGTAGTTAATAAAGGAGCGGGTTTTATTAATTATATTAAAGCTAAACTCTCTAATAACCCCCTCTATATTATTTATATTAAAGGGCGTACCTTACTTAGGCTTAGTATATTTATATATAGGGTCTAGTATTAATATAGTTAAGGGATAAGGATAAGGAAGAGGGAGAGGTATAAAGCTCTACTTATAATAATAAAGCTTCTTATACTTCTAGCTATAAGAACCTCTTAGGAAAGACCTCTTTAGTTAAAGAGTTACCTCTTATATAGTAGTATTTACCTTATTAGAAGGTTAACCTTTTAAGTTAAGGAGTTATCTTATATAATAGCTTTTATAGCACCTTTAGCACCTTACTAGAAGGTTAACCTTTTAGGTTAAGGAGTTATCTTATATAGTAGCTTTTCTAGGCTATAAGAGCCTTAGTAGCCCGTTTAGCTCTAATATAATTAGCCCTAGTATAGCGCGTATACGACTTTATAATATTTAGAGGGTTTGCTTATAAGTAGTAGGAACGTATAAGGTTCCTATATTATTTTCCTTAACTAGTAGAGGGTATAAGTTAAAATACCTATATAGTATTTCCTAAATTATACCTATAAACTAGGTGAATTTGTTATAGTCTTTTTGCGAAGGGGCTGCGGCGTAATTCCGAGCTTAATATATAACTTCCTAAGTAAACTTAATATAAATCTTAATAACCTTCTTTATATATAAATAAATAATATAAGAGTAATTATATTAATAAAGATAGAGTTTATAAATAACTATATAAAATATATATAAGTTTATAACTACTTTATATAAGAGGTTACTAGGTAGGGCGAGGTTAACTTTAAATATATATTATTAAAAAATAATATAGCTAACTTATTTATAAAGCTACTTAAGAGGATTATTTTTAAATAACTTTATAAGAAGAATAGTATAAAGCTATTTAGAGCTAGTATTATTATAACAGAGTATACTAAGGCTAGTTAAGCTTTATAAAACTAAGCTCTTAGTAAGGAGGAGTATTATAGCTATAAGTAGTATTATATTATAATAAGTAAGCGTATATATAGCGTAATATTAAATAATATATAAGTTAGAGGCGTTATAAGTATATAAGGGCTTATTTATATATAAATATATATAATAAGAGTATAGGTTATATTATAATTAGGTATAAGAATAGCTTTGCTTATATAACTATAAATAACACGCTCGTTTAACCCCGGTTTCTAACCCCTAACTATGCATGGGATCCTTGTTGTTATACCTGGGACTATCCGGTCGCCGCGCTAGCACGGACGTGGAGTTTTTTTTGATTCCATTAGTAAGCGACTTGAACCAATTCCCTCCACGGCTGTACTCGAGACAGACCTGTCAAAGGAATCTAATAATGTGTCAACCCTAGCAAACTTACGCCTGTGCTGTCGAATTTGAGAGCTGATGTATTGTAGCCTGATCTATCCTCTCTCATCATACCCATTTTGAACACCCAAATAATCATGTTCCAAGCCCTGAATCCACTCCACTTGCAAAAAGGTCCAATGGCTTCGAAATGTACAGTAGCTCAGAAGAGGACAGCACATTCCGTGAAGATGTATACACTATGGCCGTCAATGTTGCTGAGGTTTCCGCCGTCTTTATTTCGAATAATACAAACGACCCGCGCTGCCCGGCAAGAGATGTACAAGATGGCTTGGAAGGCTAAGTAGATCTCTACATTCGACGCACTGATCACCTCGGGAACGCGATCGTCATGATAGTCTCTTCTGTCTTGGAAAGCTGGTGGCAAGGTACTATTCCGTGCGTCAATCCCTTGATGTTATGTTGCAGACGTCCCACTCCCCATGCTCATGTGAAATGCATGATGTACGGTGCAGTTGCTGAATGACGAGTTGGGCTTAGCCAAGCCGGAGGGTATTGGGAGAGTGCTTCCGTGGAAATGGGAAATTCAAAACTGCGAATGAATAGCGTATCAGCTCTTCATGTGACAGCTTCGACCCGAATCGAACGATTCACGTGGAAGAAGTTAATGCCTTGCGAAGATGGCGAGAAAGCCCTAGGAATCTGACAAGAGAAGCGATGCCAGGACCGAATTTCTAGGTCATTTTTCCAGAGTTGAAACCCAACTTTGACGGGTGTTCACTGAATGCGCTTCACCCGCAGACATCCGCCGCATCATCCGGATTGGGGGACCTCGTTTCGCCGCTGCAGCTCGCCGTGTACCGAACTGTAAAAATCTCCGTCGGCGGACAGGCCGAGACCGGTAAACCAATGGGCAGGCGAGGCGGACCAATACAGGCCACCTAGAAGCGAACCAACCAGGCCCTTCAGAACCACCACCTCGAACTATGTTGAACGGCAAAGAAAAATAGAGTTATCCAATCATCATAAGGACGCCGGCCATTCGAGGCCAAGTTTTGTTCTGAACCGTACTCTTGGCTGCTACCGATTTGATCCCAGAAGTTGCTTGTGTTTGGGGGGGGGGGGGGGGGGGGGGTTTAAGGGGGTGTTCTCCCTTGGAATCTCGAAAACCCGATGCCCTCCTGCAGATGGATGCTGCTTAGGTGCAATTTTAAATTCATGGCCAAATAATGTGAAAAAGCCGAGGTGTTACTCGGGCACTTGTCCCTACCTTACGGGTCCAAGGGAAACGCCGAAGCCCGGCGAAGAAAAGACCTGAAAGCGCAATTTGACCGAATGTCTCGGCGCAGCTCCGCCGGAAAGAGTTTCCCAACCGCGGCCGGGTTCGACCCTCTTCTCTCGCCCAAAGTGCGAGCGCCAAGCAGCGCTGGCCACCATCCATTTGTTACACGGCTTAGCTGAAATTGCGCACACAAGAACGGCTCGTCGTGCCTTGCAACGTTGCGCCGGGAATATTGTAGCAGGCAGCAGGCGGGGAATTATATCTCTTCACAAGACCATCGGACGAAGCCGAAGCCGCACCTTCTTCTCGTGGGACTGAGCAGCCTGGTTGCGTGAACGTTTCCCCAACTGCTGTACATTTGTTCTGAACCGCTTACTCGAGCACTAGCGGTGATTTGTGGTTGCTGTTAGCCATGACTTTCATGTGTTTGAGCCTCACGTTTCGGCTGACTCAACTTGTACGTATTGAAGAAATAACAAAGACTCCGACTCCAAGGCCATTGTTGCAGGATATGGCAACTCGCCCCCGCGTGTATGTTGGCCATTTTCATGGATGACACTCCGCCATCGAGCTTTGCCTGTCACAGAAAAGGGCCAGTCGAGACTTTCAGGGACTCCTCGGGAAAGCCTGGGGGGAGGGCCAAAGGGGGACTCGGGAGGGCTGTCGTGCGGTGTTTTTGGCTGGACGTCGTTGTTTTCATTACGTTTTGGTTTGTTAATGGCTTGGCGGCCCCAGTAGTTTCCTCCAAACGACACGCTTCCCTCACAAGCCAAGTGTCGCCAGCGCCTAACGCCTTTCGAATGGTATCTTAATCTCCCTCTCTTTCTCTCTCTCTTTTCCATCTTTCTCGTTCCAGCGGTTGGAAAGACCCTGTGGTGCCAATTGATGGCAGGCTAGAGAACAAAAACAAAAAAGAAGGAAAAAAAAAGAAGAAGAAAAAGAAAGAAACTTGGATAAAATTCTATAAAAGAAAGCCCACATGCCCTTCTATGCTAACGAACATCACTGGAGACATGCACTCACTCGGTGTGGGGAACCCTCTCACGGCCAAGGCCCCCAAAGCCTGTGAAGAACTAGAAGAGGGCCTGGGGAAAGGGTTAAGGGCGTGATAGTTTGCCAATAATAATTAGAGGGTAAATAATTAAGGGTAACTTCGCTACTTCAAGGGGGTGGATCTATAGTATAGGTTAGCGCTAAGGTACTATATATAAGCGAAATAAGTACTTATATCCCCTATTAAGGGCCTAGAGCTTACTAGTAACCCTACTTCCCCTTATAAATATAGCTAATATCTAAAACTTACTTTTACTACCTAACCCTTAGTATAAGATAGTAATAGCGATATTATAATAGGGGGTAGTAGTTAGTAGATAGCTATTACTAGCTTACTTAATAATAACGTTATTTATAAGTTTCCTATTAATAAGGATAATAGCGAAATAGCTAGTAACTATACTAATAATCCTAGGCTAAGTACTTAGCTAGGTACCTAACCTATTAATAATAACGACGACGATATTAATCCCTTTAATACCTAACCTAATAGCTAAGTTAATAATAAGGCCTTAAATCCCTTACCTATAGTAGTGAAGTTAAAGTAGCGACCCCTAGTAGTATAGACTAAGTAGCCCCGGTGCGGCGCGCGTCCGACTTTGTGATGTTCAGAGGGTTTGCTTGCGAGTAGTAGGAACGTATAGGGTTCCTATATTATTTTCCTTAACTAGTAGAGGGTATAGGTTAAAATACCTATATAGTATTTCCTAAATTATACTTATAAACTAGGTGAATTTGTTATAGTCTTTTTGCGAAGGGGCTGCGGCGTAATTCCGAACTCAATAGACTAAGTAGTATATAAAGCAGTTTTTTAAGTACTATTTAGCGTTATAATGATAGGGGGCCCTCTTTATAATAAGTAATAAGAAGATAGTATTAAGGTTAGTAATAGTTAAGATCCTTCTAAAGATAAGAAATACCTATCTAAATAGTTAGTTTATAATTAATAACCTTATAGCGAAGTATAATAATACCTTATAGAGGTATAAGTAAGCTATTAACCTTATTAATAAGTTAGGCTCTTTATATAATAATAAAACTAGTTAAATTATTATAATAGAGTTAGTATAGGATAATTAATATATAAAGAATAAAACCCACGCTAGCCTCTAGATCTATAGGATATTATATATCTAAAGCTTATATAATAAGATCTAGGTTAGTATAAGATTAACTAGTAATAATATTATAGAGGTTAGAGAGTTAAGTACTTAGCTAGTTAATAATAATAATAACGATATATTAGTTAACCTAACTCTATAGCCTTATAAGTAGAGGGTAGCTAACTTTAATCTAGATAATACCTCTTTAAGCCTAGGCCTAGCTAATAATACCCTTAATACTTTTAGAGGTAGTTAATTAATTAATAAATAAGCTACTTTTTAATAAGTAAAAAAGATACTTTATAACGAGGTTATAGCTATAATTTAGGAAGGAATAGCTTATCTTACTTACTTAATAAGTAAAGAAGTAATTATAAGTATAATTATAGCTTATAATACCCTATTTAGTTATTAGCTTAGGGATAAGGGTATTTTAAAAATAGTAAGCTATTTTAAATATAACCCTATTTAAGCCTTAGTATTTAATATATTACTAAAGAGATTAAAGCTCTTATATTTATAGAATAATAATATTATAGGTAATAGGAGTTATAGGGGTAGGTTTAATAATAATAGCGATATATTAGACTTAGAGGAGGAGGAGGAGGAGGGGGAGGAGGCTAATAAGGCTAATAATAGAGATAAGTTAACCTAAGGTAGTTAGAGAGATTAGAAGGGGCTAGGAAACCTTAAATATTTTTAGTTTAATAAAACTACTTAGATTTTAAAAGGGCTTACTAAATCCTAACTTTAGTATTAAAAAAAAGTCTTATTAGTTTTATTAGAATAAGGTAATATTTAAAAAATAGGTAATAGAATCCTTAAAAGTAATAGAATAATAGTAGTTATAGCCTCGCTATTTCTAATACTAATTACCTAATAACTACCTCTATTAACTACTCCTCCTCCTCTAACCTCTTCTATTACTACTCCTAGTACTAAATTAATAACTAAAAACGTAGATCTAGGCTCTTTTTTTTACCTATTAACTTATTTACTCTTATCTATATAATTTTAAGGATCTTTTTAATATTAATATTATTAGGTTTATCCTCTACTTTCTTCTACTCCCTCTTTATAATTTTAATAAAGTTATATAGCTTAGCTATTATATAAATAATCTAGATTTATATAGCAAAGTTATATTCTAATAAGCTACCTTAAAGGATTATAAATACCCTCTTTAGTACTCTAAATACCCTCTTTATTATTATCCTTAGCCTTATATAATATAAGTTAAATAACTCCTTCTTACTCTATAGCTATAATATCCCCTTATTATAATCTTTAAAGTAATACCTCTTGCTATTAAATAATACTACTATACCCTTAAGATCTTATTAGAAGCCTATATTAATAAGGTAATACCTCCTATCTAGTATCTTAAAAAACCGGGCTAATATATAATTAAGTAGGGTTAAGTTATTAATAGAGCCCTCTATACTTATAAGTATATATATAAAAATAAGGTTAAACTTTACTATTATAAGTATATTTTAAGCTAATTACTCCTTCTAATTAAAGAATTATTACTAATTATCTATAGGGATATAGGTAGGGATAAATATCCTATCTATTACTTTAATATACCTATTAAACTAAGCTTACTCCTTATTATATTTAACCTCCTCTAAGATATATAATAGATCGAGTAGCTTTACGAAGTATTAATATAGAATATATATAGCCTCTAGTATAATCCTAAATATTTTTAATACTATATAGTTTTAATACTATATTCTAAGATATTTTAAATTAAGAGGCGGTATTCTATTATATTACTAACTATTTAATAATATATAAAAAGATTAATACCTTCTATTTAGTAGTTTAGAACTAGGTATTAATAATAAGGTCCCTCTTATATAGCTAGTCTATAAGTAAGGAGAACTCTACCTTTATAAGGCGGAATAACTCTTAAAACTTAATATTAGTATTATTAAGGAAGTCCCTTATAATAGCTATAGTAACCTATAGGAAGTTATACTATATATTATAAGTATACTTCCTAGGAAGGGTGCGCCTATTAAACCTCTCGTTATTAGCTTAAAAGTCCTCTTTAGTAATAATACTAACTATTATAGTAATAATAACGCTTTTAGCATATTAATCTATTACAGTAGCGCGCTTATATTAGTAGTAACTTCCTTAATTATTTATTAAATTAGCTACTAATTAACTCCTATACTTAATTAGTAAAAAGCTACCTTTTTATAATTTATACCCCTAAAATTAACCCCTATTAAGGGAAATACCTATTAAATAGGGGGGGGGATAATATATAAATCTAGCTAGAATAGGTACCTCTTATATAAGCTAAAATTTAGGTCTAATAAGGTATAATCCCTTAAAAGAATTAGAATATTTATTTTTTTAGCTAACTAGTAGCCCTATAACTTAGCCTGAATCCTAATTATTATTAGTAAACTATTACACCCTAAGTAATTATATATATAACCTTATAATTACTTAGGGTGTAATAGTTTACTAAGAATAATTAGGATTTAGGCTAAGTTATAGGGCTACTAGTTAGCTTAAAAAAATAAATATTCTAATTCTTTTAAGGGATTATACCTTATTAGGCTTAAATTTTAGCTTATATAAGAGGTACCTGTAAGAATAGGTATATAAGTAGCAAAAGGGGCGGTAAAACAGCCTGAATAATAGATATTAATAGGCTGAGTAATATGGTGATAAAAGCTGATAAATTTAAGCATAAGGAGGTATTTTCCTTAGAATTAATTAATAGTATTAATAATGTTATTATTGATGTTGTTGTTAATGTTGTTTCTAAGTTACAAATCCTGCCCTCACGAAGTAAGGGGTAAGATATTCTGAAACGTAACTGCAAAGCAGTAGCTTATTAAGTAGAAATCACGCTCGGATCACTATGTAGTCCGTGCGTAGCTTCTGTATATTTATAGCTATAAAGCTAAGGATTATAAATATATATATATATATATATAAGGTTATTGCTATTATTAGAATTTATATAGATTTTTAAAGTATTTATTCCATGAAGGAAATACTTTTA
>JAVHLU010002443.1:0-18269 GCA_036785755.1 Colletotrichum ledebouriae
TCTAGAAATTCTATTTTCCTACCTTAAGCTCGGAATTACGCCGCAGTCCCTCTGCAAAAAGACTATAACAAATTCACCTAGTTCGCAGGTATAATTCGGGAAATACTATATAGGTATTTTAACTTATACTCTCTACTAGTTAAGGAAAATAATATAAGAACCTTATATATTCCTATTACTTATAAGTAAACCCTCTAAATATTATAAAGTCGGACGCGCGCCGCACTAGGGCTAATTATATTAGAGCTAAACGGGCTACTAAGGCTCTCGTGGCAACGCCCTCGCTGAACCTTCTAGCAAGGTGCTGCGAAAGCCACCATACGAGATAACTCCTTAACCCAGGCAATTACGATCACGTGACCGAAGGCTGTGTATTGTCAGGAGGCGCGGAGTTAGAAGGTCTGTTGCACTTAAGCAGGTAAAATCACTATGCAGTCGCCAGAGGCCATGAAAGTCTATTTTCCTACCTTAATTTATAATATAAAGCCCTAAGTAGTTTATAGTTTCTATAAGGTTAAACTCCAGAGGTAGCTCTATTATAAAAGGGTAATAAGAGTATATAAACCTTCCTTTAGGGTAATATTCCTAGGCTTATTAATAGTATTTATTATTGAGCTCGGAATTACGCCGCAGCCCCTTCGCAAAAAGACTATAATAAATTCACCTAGTTCGCAGGTATAATTCGGGAAATACTATATAGGTATTTTAACCTATACCCTCTACTAGTTAAGGAAAATAATATAGGAACCCTATACGTTCCTACTACTTATAAGCAAACCCTCTAAATATTATAGAGTTAGATGCGCGCTACACCGGGGCTAATTATATTAGAGCTGAACGGGCTACTAAGGCTCTTATAGCAAAGCTACTATATGAGATAACTCCTTAACCTAACCCAAAAGGTCGACCTTCTAGCAAGGTGCTGCGAATGCTACTATACGAGAGGTAACTCCTTAACTAAAGAGGTCTTTCCTAAGAGGTTCTTATAGCTAGAAGTATAAGAAGCTCTGCTATAAGCAGGGCCTTATACCTCTCCCTCTTCTTTATCCTTATCCCTTAACTATATTAATACTAGACCTTATATATAAAAACGCTAAACCTACGCGAGGTATACCCTTTAATACTAATAAAACGCAAGAGCTTGCTAGAGAGTTTAGTATTAATATATTTAATAAAACCCGCTCTTTCTTTAACTACTCTATTATATATAGAGAGTATATTATTAGTATAGCCCTTAAGAGGGCTCTTATTAATACCCCTAGAGGGGATATTTATTATTATATTATAGCTAAGTAAATAGACTTAGTAGTAGAAGCTAGGTAGGTTATTATATACCCTATAGAGTAGCCCTTCTTCGAGCGGGTCCTCTGCACGATTAAGGTAGAGGTAGCCTAGGCCCCTTAGGGCTTAAATATTAGTAAGTATAGCTTATGCTAACTGCTTTAATATAGAGAGAGCGTTACTAATAATAGCATAGCTAGCGGATAAAGCGGTAATAGAGGCGGTATTAGCAGCACGGGTAGTGCGCGAGAGGAAACGTCGATAGTTTTATAGTCTATTAAATAATTAAAAACCACGTTATTATTAATATAAAGTTAAAGATCGTGAGGCTATCTAGTAGGGTATATATAAGTGCGGCTATAGTTAGGAAAGGTGGTTAGTAAGATTACGTGACCGAAGGCTATATATTATTAGGAGGCGCGGAGTTAGAAGGTCTGTTGCACTTGAGCAGGTAAAATCACTATGCAGTGGCCAGAGGCGATAGTATTTATTATAAAGGAGCGAGAAGTTAAACTTAGCTATAGCTACAACTATAATATTTACTAGGATTTAGGACTATAAGATCTCCTTAATACTATTAAACTCTCTACTCCTCCTTACCTTATTATTATACTTAATTTTATACTTATAGTATTTATAGATACTTAGATTATTATATAAGTAACTCTCTTAAGTTTTATAGAAGAAGTAGTTAGTATAAGGACTACTTAGCATAGAGATATATTTAAGGTATAATTCGTAGATATAAACGCTAGTTATAGGGTTCCTAGTAGCGTAGGCCTGCTCTTGATAGTAAATATAGGGTACTATATTATAACCGCCTTAGGATTAAATAAATAGGCTATATATAGCTACTACGCGCTAAAAGACCTTTATTTCCTACGATCTAGTAAGGAAAGTAGTAGAGGTAGTGATAAAGACTTAATAGTAGAAGTCTCTAGACCCCTTAGTTACCCTAAATATTTATTTTAAGTCCTATTTACTAAGACAGGCCTTCTAGAAAGCTAGAATTATTACTTTAGTAGTTTTATTAGAGAATATCTATAGTATAAAGGCTGCTTCTAAGTATTTCTTATCAGGGATATTAAGTTAAAGCTAAATAAAGCTCGTAGCTACCTAAGAATCATAATTATTAGCTAGAAAGTATAGGGATAATAATAAGAAAGGAAGGAATACCTAAGGTTAGTTATTAGAGTATTAAATAAAAAGAGGTATATTATATTTCTTTATTTTAAGTATAGCGATATTAGGACTAAGGACCTAAAGGGTTACTACTAATAGGAGATAATAAGGGCGAGGTTAATTGGTATTTTTAATACTTAAGATAAGGAAGTTATAATTAGCTATAATAAGAAGATATAATTCATAGATATAAGAGATAAAGTATAAAGGGGTTAAATAAAGATTAAAGTAGCTAGGTAAAGGTAGTTATTAAGCTCGGAATTACGCCGCAGCCCCTTTGCAAAAAGACTATAACAAATTCACCTAGTTCGCAAGTATAATTCAGGAAATACTATATAGGTATTTTAACTTATACCCTCTACTAGTTAAGGAAAATAATATAAGAACCCTATACGTTCCTACTACTTATAAGTAAACTATCTAAATATTATAAAGTCGGACGCGCGTAGTACTAGGGCTAATTATATTAGAGCTAAATAGGCTACTAAGGCTCTAGTAGCCTAGAGACGCCCTCGCTAAACCTTCTAGCAAGGTGCTACGAAAGCTACTATATTAAGCTCGGAATTACGCCGCAGCCCCTTCGCAAAAAGACTATAATAAATTCACTTAGTTTGCAGGCATAATTTAGGAAATACTATATAGGTATTTTAACCTATACCCTCTACTAGTTAAGGAAAATAATATAGGAACCCTATATATTCCTACTACTTATAAGTAAACCCTTATATAAAGTCGGATGCGCGCCGCACTAGGGCTAATTATATTAGAGCTAAACGGGCTACTAAGGCTCTTATAGTAACGCCCTCGCTAAACCTTCTAGTAAGGTACTACAAAAGCTACTATATAAGATAACTCCTTAACCTAAAAGGTTAACCTTCTAGTAAGGTATTATAAATATTAATATATAAGAGGTAACTCTTTAACTAAAGAGGTCTTTCCTTAGAGGTTCTTATAGCTAGAAGTATTAGAAGCTCTACTACTATAAGCAGGGCTTTATACCTCTCCCTCTTCCTTATCCTTATCCCTTAACTATATTAGTACTAGACCCTATATATAAATATACTAAGCCTAAGCGAGGTATATCCTTTAGTATAAATAATATAGAGGGGATCGCTAGAGAGTTTAGCCTCAATATAATTAATAAAACCTACTCCTTTATTAACTACTCCGCTATATATAGAGAGCGTATTATTAATATAGCCCTTAAGAGGGCTTACCTTAATACCCCTATAGGGGACTTTATAAGGCGTAATAGTATTAGAGCTAAGTAAGTAAACTTAGTAGTAGAAGTTTAGTAGGTTATTATATACCCTATAGAGTAGCCCTTCTTTAAGCAGGTCCTTTATATTACTAAGGTAGAGGTAGCCTAGGCAGCCTAAGCGAATATCGGTGAGTATAGCTTGCGCTGACTATAATATAGAGAGAGCGTTGCTAATAATAGTATAGCTACTGCGAAGGCGTTAGCTGACCCGATCGAATAAGAGGACTGCTAGCGGACGAAGCGGTAATGGAGGCGGTATTAGCAGCGCGGGTAGTGCGCGAGAGGAAAAGTTAATAGTTTTATAGTCTATTAAGTAATTAAAAACCACCTTATTATTAATATGAAGTTAAAGATCGTGAGGCTATTTAGTAGGGTATATATAAGTGCGGCTATAGTTAGGAGAGTTACGATCACATAACCGAAGGCTATGTATTATCAGGAGGCGCGGAGTTAGAAGGTCTGTTGCACTTAAGCAGGTAAAATCACTATGCAGTAGCTAGAGGCCCGAAAGCTACTATATAAGATAACTCCTTAACCTAAAAGGTTAACCTTCTAGTAAGGTATTGCGAATATTATTATATAAGAGGTAACCCTTTAACTAAAGAGGTCTTTCCTAAGAGGTTCTTATAGCTAGAAGTATAAGAAGCTCTACTACTATAAGCAGGGCCTTATACCTCTCCCTCTTCCTTATCCTTATCCCTTAACTATATTAGTACTAGACCTTATATATAAATATACTAAGCCTAAGCGAGGTATATCCTTTAGTATAAATAATATAGAGGGGATTACTAGAGAGTTTAGCCTTAATATAATTAATAAAACCCGCTTCTTTATTAACTACTCTGCTATATTTAGAGAGTATATAATTAGTATAGCCCTTAAGAGGGCTTACCTTAATACCCCTATAGGGGACTCTATAAGATATAATAGCATTAGAGCTAAGTAAGTAAACTTAGTAGTAGAAGTTTAGTAGGTCGTTATATACCCTATAGAGTAGCCCTTCTTTAAGCAGGTCCTCCGTATTGCTAAGGCAGAGGTAGCCTAGGCAGCCTAGGCCTATTAGGGGAACGTTAGTAAGTATAGCTTGCGCCGAATAGAGAGAGCGTTATAAAGATAGTAACGACTTCTAGTAGACGAAGCGGTAATAGAGGTAGTATTTAATAGCGGCGCGGGTAGTACGCGAGAGGAAAAGTCAATAGTTTTATAGTCTATTAAATAATTAAAAACCACGTTATTATTAATATAAAGTTAAAAATCGTGAGGCTATAGGCACGTATAAGTATAGCTATAGTTAGGAGAGGATCACGTGACCGAAGGCTATGTATTATTAAGAGGCGCGGAGTTAGAAAGTCTATTGTACTTAAGCAGGTAAAATCACTATGCAGTGGCCAGAGGCCGTAAAGGTAGTTATTATAGGAGGAGAAGTTAAGAATAGAGGATAGAGGAGGATATTTATTTAATTTATAACTAGGCTACTTATTTTAATAGCTATTACTAACTATTATTTCCTTTATTCTTTCCCTATATATAACCGCTCTAATTTACTATTCTATTTATTATAGGTTTTTTATCCTAAGTTTATTTTACTTTATTAAGGCTAAGGAGGGCAAGGGAGGAGAGTTAATTATTTCTTCTATAGGCTACTAATAAATTACTACGTATTACTACGTTATTAAAGTAATTAGTAGATATAAAAACGCACGCCTAACCCCTTAAGCCCTCTAGTTTCTCTCTCTCCTATATATATATTACTTACCTTTAAGCTTAATTTATCTACTAACTATATAATATTAATTATTATACTATAGCTCTTTCTTAGTAATATAGAGGACCTGCTCGAAGAAGGGCTACTCTATAGGGTGCGTAACGACCCGCTAAACTTCTGCTGCTAAGTTTACTTACTTAGCTCTAATACTATTACGCCTTATAGAGTCCCCTATAGGGGTATTAAGGTAAGCCCTCTTAAGGGTTATACTAATAATACGCTCTCTATATATAGCGGAGTAGTTAATAAAGGAGCGGGTTTTATTAATTATATTAAGGCTAAGCTCTCTAGTAACCCTCTCTATATTATTTACGCTAAAGGGTATACCTCGCTTAGGCTTAGTATATTTATATATAGGGTCTAGTGCTAATATAGTTAAGGGATAAGGATAAGGAAGAGGGAGAGGTATAAAGCCCTACTTATAGAGCTTCTTATACTTCTAGCTATAGGAACCTCTTAGGAAAGACCTCTTTAGTTAAGGAGTTACCTCTTATATAGTAGCGTTTATAATACCTTACTAGAAGGTCGACCTTTTAGGTTAAGGGGTTATCTTATATAGTAGCTTTTCTAGGCCATGAGAGCCTTACTAGCCCGTTTAGCTCTAATATAATTAGCCCTAGTGCGGCGCGTATCCGACTTTATAATATTTAGAGGGTTTACTTATAAGTAGTAGGAATATATAGGGTTCCTATATTATTTTCCTTAACTAGTAGAGGGTATAGGTTAAAATACCTATATAGTATTTCCCGAATTATACCTGCAAACTAGGTGAATTTATTATAGTCTTTTTGCAAAGGGGCTGCGGCGTAATTCTGAGCTTAATAGCTCTTTCCTTTCTTTAAATATTACTTCTATTTAGCTCTTTAGTTTATAAATTACTTATACTTACCCTTTATTAACTTTTCTCTTAATATATTATTATAGAGAAAGTTAACTTTTATAATAATAAAGCGTTAGATATATATATATAGGAGTTAAGATCCTTAAACCTTCTTATCCTTAGAATTAGGCTTTTAATAGAGCCTATACCTAATAAACTAAGTATAAATAGGTTTTAGGTATAGGAATAAAATAATAGAGATATCCTAGGCTTTAGGCCTCCTAATAAGCTTAGTTACTAGCCTTAGCTAATTAAATATAATATATACCCTCCGCCTAGGAAGGATAATATCCCTAGTTAGATAGACCCTTCTAATATAGTATTAAAATATATCTTTATTAATTATTAGAATAAAATATTAGAATTAGTAGAGAAGATAATTCGCCCTTTATACTTATAGTAAGTTATAGCTAGTATATTTAATGCTATTAGTATACTTAAAATAGTAACTCTAATATATACTAAGGATATCTTAGTAGTTACTTATTACCTTATAAGGCCTACTAAATATAGCTAACTACTCTGCTATAAGATAGTTAGAGGTAAAGAAGATAACTTTAATAATAGTGATAGGAGGGATAGTATAGTTACCTGAATTAAAGCTAAGTCCCCTGATAAACTCCTTATTTTTCTATAAGCACTTAAGTCTACTAAAGTAGTTATTATAGGCTTATTAATCAGTTTATAAAATAAGAGAAACTAGTTTTATAATAATTAGTAGTTAAGAAGAGGAGCTAAAGGATAACTATAGACTCTAGTACTGATTACTAGGACCTTTCTATAAAGATATAAAGCTAAGGAAGTTTTAATAAAGTAACTATACCTAATTAAACTTCAATATATAGACCCTCTACTATAGGCCTCTAGTTTATACTTCGTTAATTTGCTTAGGTCCTTTATATATATTAGAAGCTTAGTATTACTAAAGTAGCCTATTAAGATAAGGTATTAAGTTTAGATTAATTATTTATTAATAGCTTTTACTAATAAAATACCTCCTAAAAGATACTAGACCTAACTAAATATAGATAGACTTCTATATAATTAATACTTTAAATTAAGAGATAAAGATATTAGGAAAAGGATAGCTTAAGAAGATATTAAATATTACATAGCTAAGTATACCCCTCGATTTATAGACCTAGATGTTTCCTCTCTAGATAGGATAGATATTAACCTACTAATACCTAAGGATACTACGAGGGGTTAGACCCGAGTTTATTTAATATAAGGTCGCTATAATACTATTTATTTAAGCTAAAGAGGAAAAAGGGGGAGCTTTCCTCTCTAGTAGAGATTTCGCTAGTTTATAGGGAATAATTAAGTAGGCCCTAGGTAAGCCCTAGGTAGCTCCTTAAGGTAGTAAACCTAGGTAGAAGCCTAGTTAGGCTTAACCTAGGCGTAGCTTATAATACTATCCCCCCTCCTAGCTAGTCCCCCCCTAGGCATAGGCTAGGTTACTATTATTATCTATAACTAGCTTATATAGGGCCTTATACCCCTCTACTATAACAATCTCTATAATAGCCTCTATAGGCTCCTAGGTAAGCTCTATATACCCTTCCTACTTAACTAGGGCCTCGCGCCTCTACCCCCGCCTAACTACCTTCTATTGCGCTATATATATCTCCTCTACGCACTACTCAAATCCGGTATTATTAGTTATAATTAGTAGTAGCTAGGGGTCTATCCTTATCTACGCGGGTAAGGGGTCCTCTAGTACCCTCTAGAGGAGGTCTATATAAAACCTTAGGTAGATATTACTAGGTATATCTAACTTAATAATATATAGGCTTAGGGCTCTAACTATAGTATGTTTATAATATAACTATAATAGCTTCTTATTAGACGAAGGGCTCTTATAGTTAGCTATTAAAACCTAGACCTTATTACCTACCTAGTACTCCTCTATAGGTATCCTATACTAATTTATATTCTCCTCGCTATACTACTAAGTAGCTTTAATACTTACTTAGATAAAGTCTATTACCTCTTATAGTCTTATTACTAGGAGGGTAGCTACTATATCCCTAGAGGGGACTTCCTCTATTATATTATCTACTATAAGTATAGGGTTAGTATAATACCTATATTCTAAGAAGAATAGCGAGAGCCTAGTTATATTACTAACCCTATTATAAAGCGCTAGCTAGGTAGTAAGTAGGAGCTACCCCTAGTTATCCTATACCTAGGTTATAAAAATATATATAATAGCTTATATCTCCTAGTTCTATCTCTTAGTATTATTATTAGTCTATAAGTAATAAGTAGTACTTAATAGCCTCTTTATATTAATAAGGTAATAGAATTTAATCTAGAAGTAGCTTACCTAATTAAACCCTTAATTACTAATAATATTATATAAGAACCTATAGAACTAGAAGTAGGAGGTAAGGAACCAGTAGGTATAAGCTTCTACTTCTATAATACTTATCTCCTCTAGTATTACTAACTTACCTAGCCTATTTACTATAACCTATAGGTATTAGCTAGCGTTATCCTTTATAAGTAGTAAGTCTATAATAAAGTTTATTAAGAGGTCTAAGTATAACTAGGTAAGTACTAGTAGGGGCTTAAGGATACCCCTCTTAGCTTATCTCTAGATATATATCCCTCTATAGATATCGTAGTTCCTCGTGAATCTCTATACTATTTATAATTATCCTAGCTAATAGAACTACTAGCTTACTATTTCTAGTATATTATTATAGCCTAGGTAAGTAGTTATACTTAAGTTATAGCTCTATTAGATAATCTTTATATAGAGCTCCCCTAGTAAGTTATTATTATCCTCCCTACTAGGTACCTATAGCGTCCCTCTAAATATTAACCTCCCCTAACTATTAATATTATACTTGCTAATTTAAACCTTAGCTTTTATATCTAATAGGAAGCTCTAAAGCTAGTAAGTAACTACGTAGTATATAGCTTTATATATTATATCCTTCCTTGCGGTTTCTAGCTATAGCGCTTATAGTTTAGGGTTACTATTAAAGACTATAGTATCTAGGATATTAGTATAGCCCTTCTAACTTCTCCTTACTAGGGGGCTAACTATAAGGTCCCTGCGGGGGTAGGCGTAGTTTAGTATTAGCTATAAGACCCTCTCCTACTTCTACTTATTATCCTACCCTTATAGTATATCCTATTCCCTCTAAGAGAGGGTATTAGGGGCTATTACTCCTTTATTAGAGTAGTATTTAATAATAAACTTATATAAAAATAGCTCCTCTACCTACTAGCTCTAGCACTCTATAAGGCGCTACTTCTTTATAAAGTATTTAAGCCCCTAGTAATTAGTTAGTACCTTAAAAGTAGTTATACTATATAGCTCTACCCTCTATATATATAAGTAAAAAAGGACTGCTAGGAGCTCCTTATTATAGATAGGGTAGTTATACTCCGCGGGTAAAAGCTTCTAGGAGTAGAACGCTATAGGGCGCTAGGTACCCTCCGGGTTAACTTATAATAGCACCCCTCTTAATATAAATCCTAAATAGTTAGTTTTAATAATAGTCTTATCCTTAAAACCAAACTAGTAGAATACTAGCTAGGTATTAAAAAGCTACTTAAGATATAAAAAGGCTTATTCTTAATTATCTCCCTACTAGAACGTTATATTCTTCCTAGTAAGTAGTATAAGTAGTTTAATAATATCCCTATATTCTAGTATAAATATATTATAATAGTTTATAAACCCTAGGAAGCTCTAGACTCCCTTTATAGAGATAGGGAGTAACTACTTAGTAATTACCTAGAGTTTCTTAGGGTTATAGGAGAGACCCTCTCTTACTATTATAATAAACCCTATATATTTAACCCTCTTAACTAAGAATTTATACTTTATAGAGTTAAGGTTTAGGCTTATATTAGCTAGCCTCTAGAGGACCTCCTAGACCTTCTTCTCGTAGTCTTCCCTCGTTCTATCTAAGTAAATTAAGATATTATTTATATAAGTAGTAATAAAGTTATTAAGGAAGCCTAATAGGGTATTATTGATATATCGCTAAAAGCTAGTAGGGGTGCTAGTTAGGCTAAATAGGTAGATTACCTACTTAAATAACCTATACTAGGTGCGGAATATAGTTCTCTCCTAATACTCCTCTACTACCCTTAGCTTATAGAAAGCTATTACTATATCTAGCTTAGTATACTACTTAGCTATACTTACCTAGTATAATATCTTAGAGATTAATAGGAGAGGGTAGTAGTCTTTCTTTATAATTATATTAAGGGCCCTATAGTTAATATAGAAGCGAATACCCCTACTAGGCTTACTTATCAAGAGTACTAGTACCCTAGTAAGTAAGCTACTAGCCCTAATAAGCCCCTTATCTAGGAGGTCTTATAGGGTCTTTTTTAGTACTAGTAGCTCTTCTCTTAATATACTATAGAGGGGGCCCTAGGGGAGTAGTAGCTCCCTCCTATCTAGTCCTAATATATAGTTAATCTAATAATTTACCCCTAGTTACCTAGGGGGTAGTAAGTAAGCCTTATTAGGGTTAAATAGGTTAGGAAACTCCCTTAAGACCTAGTCTAGTAAATAGTATTATTAATCCTCTTTTAGTCTTAGGTTTAAGGCTTTTTTAATATTAGATAAGCTAATAGCTTATACTAATACCTCTTTAGTACTCTCCTAGTACTTACCTTATTATCTCGCTAAGTATTAGTAGATTATAAAGAACGAGGGTATATTAAGGAACCTTATAACCCTTATTTCCTTTATAAGGGGAGTTTCTTCCTAGTCCTTTAGGTATAGCCTAACTTACCCCCTCCCGTAATATACTTAGTAGGCTGCAGCGTTATAAATAACCTAGCTCTATTCTATCTAAGGGCGCCCCAAGAGGATATTAAGGTCTAGGCTATTAATTATATATATAAAAATACGCTAGGTATGGCTACTTATTTCTAAGTTAAACGCTACTATACCTAGCGTATTACCTAGTAATAGTTTGCTAAGTAAATACCCTCTTATAGGTTAGTATCTCTTCTTAATATATAGGAGGTAGAGGTATTAGGCTAGGGATAAGTTAATTATTATATAAGTATTACTCCTAGTATCTACTAGGGTATAAGCTAGATATCCTCTATTAACTCTAACTTAAATAATAATAAGCTTATTATTAGCTAGTTATTCCTATTTATATTCTTCTTAACTTAATATCTCCTCCTTAGTAGGCTCTAGGGCTTAATTTCGCTCTAGAGTTAGTCTTTTCCTAACTCCTTATCTTCCTCTAAGAAGTTAGTTATTACTTAGTAGTTATTTATAACCTCGTAATATATTATCTCTTTTTTTAAGGTCTTTACTTTTATAACCCTAGGTAGCTAGTCCTCCTTACTTAGGTAGTGCTAAGTAATATAGCCTCTAGTTTTATAAATATAATAAGTATAAGGGTCCCTCGTGCCCTTCTAAAGTTACTAGTATTATACTAGGGAGGTACCTAAAGAGGATCTAGAGTTTTAGTAGTTATAGCGTCTTACTTCTTTAACTTATAAGATATATACCGCTCTAGTTATATAAATATCTCCCTTAGTATTGAGCTCGGAATTACGCCGCAGCCCCTTCGCAAAAAGACTATAATAAATTCACCTAGTTCGCAGGCATAATTCGGGAAATACTATATAGGTATTTTAACCTATACCCTCTACTAGTTAAGGAAAATAATATAAGAACCCTATACGTTCCTACTACTTATAAGTAAACCCTCTAAATAATATAAAGTCGGACGCGCGCTATACCGGGGCTAATTATATCAGAGCTAAACGGGCTACTAAGGCTCTTATAGCCTGGAAACGCCCTCGCTAAACCTTCTAGCAAGGTGCTGCGAAAGCTACTATATAAGATAACTCCTTAACCTAAAAAGTTAACCTTCTAGTAAGGTACTAAAGGTAAACGCTACTATATAAGAGGTAACTCCTTAACTAGAGAGGTCTTTCCTAAGAGGTTCTTATAGCTAGAAGTATAAGAAGCTCTGCGAGCAGGGCCTTATACCTCTCCCTTATCCTTATCCTTATCTAACCTATAATAAATCCTTAACTATATTAGTACTAGACCCCGTATATAAATATACTAAGCCCGAGCGAGGTATACCCTTTAGTATAAATAATATAGAGGGGATCGCTAGAGAGTTTAGCCTTAATATAATTAATAAAACCCGCTCCTTTATTAACTACTCCTCTATATATAGAGAGTATATTATTAGTATAGCCCTTAAGAGGGCTTACCTTAATACCCCTATAGGGGACTCTATAAGGCGCGATAGTATTAGAGCTAAGCAAGTAAACTTAGTAGTAGAAGTTCGGTAGGTTATTACGCACCCTATAGAGTAGCCCTTCTTCGAGCAGGTCCTCTATATTACTAAGGTAGAGGTAGCCTAGGCGGCCTAGGCTTATTAGGGGAACGTCGGTAAGTATAGCTTATGCTAATAATATAGAGAGAGCGTTGCTAACGATAGTATAGCTAGCGGATAAAGCGGTAATAGAGGCCGTATTAGCAGCGCGGGTAGTATGCGAGAGGAAAAGTCAACAGTTTCGTAGTTTAAATAATTAAAAACTACGTTATTATCGATATGAAGTTAAAGATCGTGAGGCTATCTAGTATAACGGGCACGTATAAGTGCGGCTGTGGTTAGGAGAGGTGGTCGGTAACTTAGGAGGTTATTAGGGATCACATGACCGAAGGCTATGTATTATTAGGAGGCGCGGAGTTAGAAGGTCTGTTGCACTTAAGCAGGTAAAATCACTATGCAGTGGCCAGAGGCTATCTCCCTTAGTATCCTTAGTAGTAGGTCTCTAGTAAGTTACTAGGTAGTTACTAATAGCTTTTTAGCGCTCCACTTTCTATATAATACTCTAGACCTTTAAGAGCTAGCTACTATAGTTAGCTAGTAGGTTAATAGTAATTAGCTAATCCCTTAGCCGAGGGGTAAGGGAGGCCTCTAGAAGTAAGATCTAGACTTAGCTAGGCTAGTTTATATTACTTATATTAGCTAGTATTTACTTAAATCTTAGTAACAAGGTTACTAGGGATTTATTCTCTTTCTACTAGAGGGTCTATATTTAAGCTATAGCTTATAACTAGATATTTAGGTCCTTATATATCTAGTCTAGGTAGGCTATAAAGTCCTTAGGGTTATATTTCCCCCCGCCCCCCCCTAGCTTTATAAAAGGTAGAGACTACTTACTAGGCTGCGGTATCTGAGTAGGAGTTAATAAGGTACTATACCTCTATATCCGTAGTATAGAACGCCCTATCTATAGCAATTTTATACCTTATCTACTATACCTAGGTAGTATATTCCTTCTGCTTACTTAAAAACTTCGGGGGTAGGGGTAGTAGCTTCTAGCGTACTATACTAGGTATTACTAGTACCTTACTAGTAGTACTTATAGGGGTCTATATAGCTACGCGTTAGCTATTCCCCTACTTAACCTCTTATAACTATTACTAGAGGGACTCTATTACTGCTATTAAATAAGCTTATAATAGCTTATCTTAAGTTTTAGCCGTGCTACTATTAACTATCTTACTAACTAGTAGGGAGTAGCGCTCGACCTATTATTATTATTATAATAGTAAGCTTAAATATATAAGGGGTTAGACCTAAGTTTATTTAATATAAGGTTATTATAATATTATTTATTTAAGCTAAAGAGGAAAAAAGGGGAAGTTTTCCTCTGTAGTAGAGATTTCGCTAGTCTATAGGGAATAACTAAGTAAGCTCTAGGTAGGCCCTAGGTAACTCCTTAAGGTAGTAAACCTAGGCAGAAGCCTAGGTAGGCTTAACCCGGGCGTAGCCCGTAATAGATACTAATTTATAGACTAGTCTAATAGTTCCTATCAATCTAGAAGAGTTAAATAGAGAGGAAGGATTATTAAAAGAACTAAATATCTAGAATATAAGAAGAAGGGATAACTACGAGAAGTAGAAGAGAGATTATAACCTATAGTAACTAGCTAACTTTATAAAGCATCTTGACCGCCCTAAGTGTATAAAACTATCTATATCGCCCTACTTAGCCCCTACTACTACGAGAGATATTATATTTAACCCTACTATTACCTTAGCAGTATTTAATACTATAAGGCGTAAAAGGAACCCTATACTAAATAAAGACAAGCCTATACTAGCAGTCCTATAGTATATATAATAGAGCTAAGAGTCTGCAAATCACTTAATAACCTAATATAAAAGACGGTTACCTATTATAACTTTAGCTTTAGTAGAATATTTATTAACCCTCTATAATATATATAGGAAACTTATAAGATAAGGAAACTTAGATAATATAGAGGTTATAGCCCTTTTTAGGTTTATAATTAAGGGTTACCCTCGTAATATCTATACCGTAATCTACGACCTAGCCTAGTAACCTAGGAAAGATATTAATATAGCTTCTATAGAGCCTAAAAGGGTAGATATAAAGAATCTTTAGGATGCTACTAGGGCCTTCTTTCTACTAAACTATAATAACTATCACTAGGCTGCGATCTTTATAGACTAGTTAAATAGCTACTACTTCTATTAGGACTCTATATAGAACCGGAATAGCAATTAGCGCTTCGTTAAGGCTATATAGGACCTTAATATATAGTATTATAATATAGGAGCCCCTTAATAACTCTAAAAGCTCTTATTAATTAATACCTACGTAGTTAATTTAGTTTAGTAGAGGGATAGATTTATATATAGCCTCTAGTATATTAAATAGGCTAGAGCTCTAATTTAAAAAGGGTTAATATTACTATATTTTAATAGTATAACCTTAAGTAATAGTATATTATTTACTAACTCTAAGATCCCCTTAGTTAGCTAATATATATCTATAATTACCTCGGAGTTCTATAACTTAACTATTAATAGTAATATAACTCTATAAGATATCCTATTAAGCTAAAGAGACTTTAAGAAAACACCTTTCTTTTCTTTATATCCTCCTACTCTATTACTTATAGATAGTAATATAATAGACTTTAGAAATAATAATAATATTACGCTATCTCCTATAGTAGATATTCCTTAGCCTATTTGTGGATTATTAGTATTATCTAAGTCCGTCTTATCTAAAATACTAGATAATAAGCTTAAATACCTTAGATACTAGCTTTAATTATAAGCCTTATAGACGCTAAGTTATAATATAACTATTAAGCTACGCCTAAGAACTATACTTATAGATATACTATTATGACCTAAAAGACTTAGACCTTTAAATAAGTATAACTATTAGAAAGGGCTAGAACCGATAGGAACTAGAACGATAACAAATAACATAGCTCTACCTATAAACGGATAGGAATATTAAGAGTAGGGTTAAAAGATATATAGAATAATTCGCAGATCTAATTAAAAGAGATACTCCCTATTAGGCGTAGATTTACTAAGAAATTATTAAAAAACGAGGTATAGGGTTATTAAAGTACTAATAGTAATAATAATAATACTCTCCTCTCTACTACGCTCCTCTCCTCTACGCTCTACTCTATAGTCTTCTTATAATAGGTCTATATACTAAGGGAGTTTTCTAAAAGTTATATAGCTAAGTCTATCCTATCCTATTATAATTATCCCCTTAAAACTCTTTATAATATTATAAAGGAGAGTCTTAAAAAATAAATAAAACTACTTTATAGAAATAGTAAATAAACTCTATTTATAGATTTAATCTAATAATAATATCTTCTACGCGGGCGATCTTATTATTCAGAAAGTCCCTTAGGTTTAACTATCTTCTATTATAAGTTATATCTTAATAATAGCCTTACTACCTCTTCTTTTTTATTATACTCCTTATTCTACTCTAATCCTTAGTATAGCTAAAACTACTCGCCCTATTATACTAGGCGTAAGAAGTTATAATAATACGCTCCCTTAGGCGTGTTCTACTTAATCTAATCCTACTAGTCGACCCTTTGCTAGACGTAGTCTATATAGTAATAGTTATACTTATTTAAAGGATTAAGCCTCTTAGGATATAATAGTATATTTATAAGTATAGTTCTTAGGCGTAGCTTAATAGTTATACTATAACTTAGCGTCTATAAGACCTATAACTAAAGCTAATATCTAAGGTATTTAAGCTTATTATCTAGTATTTTGGATAAAGCAGACCTAGATAATACTAATAATCTATAAATAGGTCGAGGAATATCTACTATAGGAAATAGCGTAACGTTATTATTATTTCTAAAGTCTACTATATTATTATCTATAAGTAAAGGAGTAAGAGGGTATAAAGGGAAGAAAGGTACTTTCTTAAAGTCTTCTTAGCTTAATAGGGTATCTCGTAAAGCTATACTACTATTAATAGTTAAGTTATAGAACTCTATAGTAATTATAGATATATATTAAGTAACTAAGGGGATTTTAGAGTTAGAGAATAATATACTAACGCTTAAAGTTATATTATTAAAACGTAGAGATAGTAATCCTTCTTAAATTAGAGCTCTAGCCTATTTAATATATTAGAGACTATATATAAATCTATCCCTCTATTAAACTAAATTAACTACGTAGGTATTAATTAATAGGAGCTTTCGGAGTTATAGAGGGGCTCCTATCTTATAATACTACGTATTAAGGTCCTATATAGCTTTAATAAAGCGCTAATTACTATTCTAGTCTTATATAGAGTTATAATAGAAGTAGTAGCTAGTTAACTAATCTATAAAAATCGCAGCCTAGTAATAATTACTATAGTTTAGTAGAAAGAAGGCCTTAGTAATATCCTAGAGATTCTTCGCCTCTTCTCTTTTAAGCTCTATAAAAGCCTTATTAATTTCATTCCTAGGTTACTAAGCTAGCTTATAAATTAGGGTATAGATACTACGAGGGTAGCTCTTAATTATAAATATAAGAAGGGCTATAACCTCTAAATTATCTAACTACTCTTCTCTTATTAGCTTCCCTTATATATTATAAAGGTCTAATAAATATTCTACCTAGGCTAAAGTTATAATAAATAACCCTCTACTATACTAGGTTATTAAGTAATTCGCAGATTCTTGGTTCTATTATATATACTATAGGACTACTAGTATAAGCTTATCTTTATTTAGTATAGGGTTCCCTTTTTATAGTAACCCTTTAGGTCCTTAGTCCTAATATCCCTATACCTAAAATAAAGAAAAATAATATACCTCTTTTTATCTAGTACTCTAATAACTAACTTTAGGTATTCCTTCCCTTCTTTTTAATATCCCTATACCCTCTAGCTAATAATTATAACTCTTAAGTAGCTATAAGCCTTATTTAGCTCTAACTTAATATCCCTAGTAATAAATACTTAGAGGTAGCCTTTATACTATAGATATTTTCTAATAAGACCGCTAAGGTAATAAGGCTAGCTTTCTAGAAGGCTTATCTTAGTAAATAGGACTTTAAATAAATATTTAGGGTAACTAAGGGGTCTAGAGAATTCTACTATGAAGTCTTTATCTATACCTCTACTACTTTCCTTACTAGCTTATAGGAGATAAAGGTTTTTTAGAACGTAGTAGCTATATATAGCTTATTTATTTAATCCTAAGGTAGTTATAATATAGTATCCTATATTTACTATAAAGAGCAGGCCTATACTACTAAAAACTATATATTAGGTATTTATATCTACGAACCGTACTTCGAGTACGTCTTAATACTAGGTACTCCTTATGCTAACTACTTCTTCTATAAAACTTAAGAGAGTTACTTATATAATAATCTAAGTATCTATAAGTATTATAAGTATAGAATTAAGCGTAATAATAAGGTAAGGAGGAGTAGAGAATTCGATAGTATTAAGGAGATCCTATAGTCCTGAATTCTAGTAGACGCTATAGTTATAGCTATAGCTAAGTTTAACTTCTCGCTCCTTTATAATAAATACTATTAATAGGCCTAGGAATATTATCCTAAAGC
>JAVHLU010002444.1:0-18268 GCA_036785755.1 Colletotrichum ledebouriae
CTACTAAAGGGGGTAGTACTATATCTTATATTATAACTATATTTATCTTAGTTACTAAGTTAATAAGCCTTATCTTACTATCTTTCTTTTATATAAAGAAGAATAAATTATAATAAGCTATATAACTTTACTTAGTAATTCCCTTCTTTAGTCTATCCTTTAGAATTATAATAATATCTTACTCTAGTCCTCTTAATATTAGGATTCCTTTTACTTACTATACCTTATATAGTACTATTTAAATTATATAAGGAGGTATAATAGAAAGGTATATAGAGCTATAATACTTAAACTCCTAGGCTAAGGCCTTCTCTCTTATAATAAGAATAGCTAAAAGGAGCTTCTTTTCTTTAGGCTATAGATAACTAATAGTCTTAAGGATAGCTTCTTATTAAGCTCTTATAAGCTTTATTCCTTACTTAATAATTAAAAACTTCGGTATAACTAGGCTTATAAATAGGGCGCTAGGATCTAGGATTATATTTTTCTTAGCTTTTACTTATACCTTTAACTTCTACTCTAGGTCTCTATCTAGGGTTAAACTATCTAATATAATATTATTAATAGGTTAAATCTTCTTATCTTTTATCTTATATCTTATATTAATATCTTCTATTAGTAATACGGGCGTTATTAGTATAAGTTCCTAATTATTATAGGAGAAAGTAATATCTATAGCTATAATAACTTTAATACCTTTCTAATATACTAACTTATATTTCCTCCTAGCTACTTTCTTCTTTAATATTCCTTTCTTAGGTCTATAAATATAGTATTAATAATTAATACTATAGCTATTATATCCTACTATATACTTTATACTTATAATTATTTTATAGATCTTATTAAGCTTAGGGGTAAGTTCGTTATAAATTATAATCTCTAGGACTTTATTAAAAACTAGTCTAAACTCTTTAAAAATAGTAATAAATTCCTTATCTAGGTCTAACTATTACTTAACTTTATCTAGTAGGTTATAAGAGCCTTTAAAAGCTTATTAAATCGCTTTAATATCTTAGTATATCCTTATACTCCCTAGCGTTATATCTAGCTCTTCCTTATTCTTAGTATTATTAATTTACTAATTATCTCTTATAAAGTCTAAGCTTATTATTATATTAAGTCTATTAATAGTAGCCTCTATTTCCCCTCTTCTATAGGAGATAAGAGAGTATATTAATACTAAGAAGAAATAAAATAATCTATCTTAATAATAATTTCTAAGAACTAAGTAGTTAGGCCTCCTATATAAAATAATAGTAGGATATTAATCTTAATATTCCTAGACTAAGGGACTCTAATAATCTAGT
Organism: Colletotrichum ledebouriae; assembly: GCA_036785755.1. NCBI lineage: Eukaryota > Fungi > Ascomycota > Sordariomycetes > Glomerellales > Glomerellaceae > Colletotrichum > Colletotrichum ledebouriae. Next base: position 1,311 of record JAVHLU010002444.1, read on the forward strand.
TCTATATATAATCTAGCGTTATTTAAATCTTTAAGATAAAGGGAGCTCCTAGTATTAGGTCCTTATTATAATCGTTTTTAGGGAAAATAAAAAAGCTAATATCCTAAATCTAATTACTATTAATATAAATATTATCTATAATTATACCTATAAACTAGGTTCTCTACTCTCTATTAGTAATCCTACGGACCCCTATATTTATCTTAACTATATTACTCTATAAGCCTAGGCGCTTAATATAACTTTTACTAATAAGGTTAATAGTAGAACTACTATTAATAATCCCCCTAATTATTATATTTATAGGGCTATAAAGAGTAATAGTAATATATTAGTAGGTTATAATAAAGTCTAGGATAGTAATACGTCTTAGTAGTAGAAGTAATACTAAATCCTAATCTTCTATTATAGCGCTTATCTTAAAGATAGGATTAATTATATAGTAGTTAAATTAAATTACCTTAGTTTATAAAACCTTAGGTAAGTCTATAGAAATAGTAGCTAATATCGCTTAGCCTTTAGAATAATTCTTATTATTATTCTATTAATCTATTTATTCCTATAGCTCCTTATTACTCTCTCTTATCCTATTAAATTAATCTAGAAGTATAATATTAATAGGAATAAAGACGTCTTATACCTTTGAGTTATATCTATCCTTATACTTAGTAATTATAGCTTTAATAGCGCTATAAACTATTCTATCCTTATTAGGCTAGTTCTAATAAAAGAAAGCTTTAGGGATAGCTACCTTCCTATTTACTCTTTTATTATATAACTTAGGAGTAAGAGTATAGCTAGTTTATAAATTACTATATTAAATTCAAGGCTTATCTTATTTATCTTACTTCTAATACTTAGCTTATTCCTTAGGGGCGTCTAGTAATATAGTATCTTTAATATCTTCCTTATTATATAGGAGCTTTATAACTCTCTAAGTAATTTAAATAGGAGGGTCTTAAATCGTGGGTAGGTCTACTATTTAGGGAGCTTAGTAATAATAAGTATTATAAAGTTCTATATAATACCCTCTAGCTTTCCCTCTTTTTATAGTAGTAATATCTTTTACTAGGTTAATATATTAGTTCTTTAGCTTAAAGCTAAAGAACGTTATATCTATAAAGCTATATAATTAAGTAGTATTTTTTAATAAATTCGCAAAGCTAATAGATAGTTTAGGGCGTATCTTATTATAACTAATAACTCTTATAACCTCCTCTAGAAGCTTTAGCTACTACTTTTCTACTAACTTACTTATAGTAATAGTATAGTATATAAAGGTATCCTTATTTATTAGGATATACTTTAAGATTATCTAACTATTAGTTAATTTATAGTTATAGCCTTTATTAATAATACCTATCTTAACCTTAGTACTTATATCCAGGGTATTACTAAAGTAGTAGGGCGATATATAGTAGTAAACCTTATTCTAGCTAGCCTCGAGATACTTAACGTAGCTAATAATAATATAGTTAATAGCGCTATAGAACTAGCAGGCTCCTATAGCCTAGAAAGGTATATACTATAATAGTCTATCTTACTAGAAGCCTCTATAGCCTCCTCTTACTCTACCTCTTTTAAATCCCTAGTATTACTAGTATCCCCCTTAGTAATCCCTACGTCTAGCTTATAAGTAAAAGTACTACTATTATTAGTATTAAGTCTATAAATAGTCCTAAGATTATTATTTATAAGGTTTAATAGCCTTTATAGTATTTAGATTAAAAGTATTATCTCCTTAGCTAGTAACTCTCTTAATAAGGGTTAAAATATCTATCTTATAATTAGCCCTATTAATATTCAGGGTCTTAAAGTTCTCTATAAGAGAGTAAATAATTAAGCTAGTAATCTAGGCTATGGAGGGTTCCTTAGCTTTAGCCCTCTGCTTTATTAGAATTATCTTTATAGGGACTTAAAGCGTTATTATTAGTTTAGGCTTAATAAGGCTAGATAACTATTAAAGTTCCTAATAAGTAGTAGATTATTTAATTAGGGTATCTCCTATTATAATCTATTACTTTAAAATAATCTTAGTAGGCTAGTAGCTAAGACTTTAAGCTATAGCTCTTATAGCCCTCTTTAGAAAATAGTAATAAGTAATATAAACAAGCTTAGTATTAGTAAGTTCTAGGTCTCTATACTAAATAGCTCTCTATTAAAGCTATTAAATAATAGTAATTAACGCTATAACCTAGGAAGGGTTATTATCCTTAATATAAGATCCTATAACTAGGTTCTAAAGGTCCTTATTAGGATCTTAATAAGACTTTAGGTCTATAAATCCGAACTAGTATAGAAGTCTCTCCTTAGCTTCCTTCTAGGTCTTAGCTTTACTAATATAAGTTTTTACTATATCTTAATAATTACTAGAGCTATATATATAGACCTCGTTCTTTATATCTTTATTAGTCTTATAGTAAAGCTTTAAAAGGCTCTTATAATTAGTAATAAAGTTAGAGATATTAATACTAATAAATTTAAGCGCTCTAGTTAAATAGGGAGTTATTATTATAATAGTAGGACGTCTTATAAGGAGATTAATAAGGGCTATAATATCCTAATTAATATAACTTCCTTTAGGGGAATATAGAGTATATAAGGGCGTTACTCCTATCCTAGAAGTAGGATTTATAAACCTATCTATATTATTATTAGAGACTAGCTACCTTATAGTATAAGGTTATATCTCGCTAAACGAAGCTCCTATAAATCTCTCTTTAGGCTATTTCCCCTTATTAGAAGAGGATCTAGTATCTAAGTTAGCTAAGGAAAAAGAAGATATAATACTTATAGGTCTATAAATATTAAAGTTAATATTATATAGTTAAAGTAATAAAGTATTATAATTAATAAAATAAAGTTATTATTATAATATCTTCTAAATAAAAAGATAAAGTAGGTAAGTATAACTTTTTTTAAATAAAATAAAAAAGGAAATAATATAAATTAAATAACTAAATAAATATAGGAAAGGTCTAGCGACCTCGGTCTTATTACTCTAAGCTATTATAAATCTACTTTAAGTCTTATAACTTAATATAGAAGGGTCTTCCTAATAACGCTCTTATTTTAGAAGAATTCATAGCTTCTCTATATTAATATCTCTCTCAAGTTAGCACGTTACTCTTAGTACTTAGGGCTATAATAGTAAGGGGTTTATTAGTCTCTAGTTACTAATCTAGTTAATCTCGCTATACTTATTAGCTTAGTAAGACTACTAATCTCTATATTAGTATTATATATAGCTATCTTAGCTATATTAGCTATAACTCGCTAGTTAAATAATAGTAATTATAATAATATATAAGGGGGTAAGGAAAGGTATATACTCGCTAGAACCTACTAATAGTATAAAAAAAAAAAGAGAAAGGGAGAAGTTCAGGGTCTATATTATTCCTACCTTACTTCTATAAGGAAGTATAGCTATTACTATTCCCTTAGAACTAAGGTAGGTTTATAAATATCTTCCTCTTTTTAAACTATGTTTTTATTATTATTTATATCGTTATTATTTATTACTTATAAATTTCTTAAGTTATCGTTATATTCGAAGTAGATTAATTATATATATATATATTAATAGCGGGGATATATAGACGCAGTAAAGGCACCTAACTCTCTAAGAAGCCTATAAAGGCTATTAAAAAGAGCAAAAGAATCCGCCTCTAGGTACTATTAGAAAGGGCTAGAACTAATAGGAACTAGAAAGATAATAAATAATATAGCTCTACTTATAAATAAGTAAGAATATTAAGAGTAGGCTTAAAAGATATATAGAATAATTCGTAGATCTAATTGAAAGAGATTATCTAAATTAGGCGCGGATTTACTAAGAAAATACTAAAAAACGAGGTATAGGGTTATTAAGGTACTAATAGTAATAATATATATATTATCTTCCCCTATATACTACGCTCCTCTCTTCCACGCTCTACTCCATGGTCTTCCTGCAACGGGTCCGTGCGCTAATTATCCGAAAGTTATATAGCTAAGTCTATCTTATCCTATCCCACTAGCCTCTTTTTGCTTTTTACTAACCTACTAAGCTAGTTAAATAACCTTACTCCTAGCTATACGTTTACTTTATTATAAGTTATAATAATCTACTTAGATCTTTATATTACTATACTAAGGGAAAAGGTATTAGATAAAAACTATATTTAAGTAATAGTACTTTAGGTAGCTACTAAGAATAGATAAGATAAGCTATCTAGGTATATTAAGAAGCTTATTAATAAGGAGTTTTTTAAGGTATATAATATTACTATATTACTTATGCCTAAACCTAGGACCTTAAAAATAAATATATATGATATAAGATTCCTATTTACTAACTACTTTAAGGACTTTCCTTCTTTAACTATACTCTAGACTTAAGTATAATAGGACTTTATTAAGGGTTATACTAAGTAATACTATAAAGATATAGAGCGCTATAGTATTACTAACTAAGCTATTACTTAAGGATTATAATATATATTATATAGTTTACTATTATATAGTCTAAAGAAAAAGGTATTTATAGTAATCTAATATAGTAATTAATTATACTAACTAGTAATAAGGAAAGCCATTAGTATCTTAAGAAGCTAGAAATATTTATAATAACTTCTTTAATCTTAATATAATATATTACTATTTGACTAAAGTTATAGCTAATATAATTAGCTATATATCGTATAGAAGCTACATAGTAATTTTAGGTTTACTTAGAAAATAGTAACCCTAGATTCTATAGTATCTATTAAATAGCTTAAGACTTCTTATCTATCTAACTAACTTCTATCCCCTTTAAATACTTATTTAGCCTTACTTATTATATTTACTATTATTCTTATTTTAACTCTTTAGCTAATACTATCTTTAATACTCTAAAGCTTAAGATTAATTAATATAATAAGGCTTAGCTTTCTTAGATAATATTTAAAGAGATCTCTAATAATACTAATATTACTAATATTTTCAAGGAGTAATAGTATATTATTGAAGAGGCTTTTAATTACTCTTCCCTTTTAGAGAAACATAATATTAAGAAGTATCTTAGGATCTTCAATAATATATTAAACCTCTTCATTATTATTTTAGAGGAGAGTAATATAGCTAGTATTTAAGCTATATCTAAGAATAAGGATAAAGATAAGGATATTTTAAATAGCTCTATAAATAAGCTACTATTTCTTTTATCTAGTACTTAATAGCTAAAATACTTAAGTTAGCTATCCTAGCTAAGCTAGTTACTTATATCCCTTATATCTTAATAAGTACCTTACTATTACGGGCTACGCCTAGGCTAAGCCTACCTAGGCTTCTACCTAGGTTTACTACCTTAGGGAGCTACCCCAGGCCTACCTAGGGCTTACTTAGTTATTCCCTATAAACTAGTGAAATCTCTACTAGAGAGGAAAACTTCCCCTTTTCCTCTTTAGCTTAAATAAATAGTATTATAGTAACCTCTTATTAAATAAACTTAGGTCTAACCCCTTATATATTTAAGCTTATTATAATAATGATAATAATGATAAGTTAAGCGCTACTCCTTATTAGTTAGTAAGATAGTTAATAGTAGTATAGCTAAAGTTTAAGATACGCTATTATAAGCTAATTTAGTAGTAATAATAAAGTCCCTCTAGTAATAGTTATAGGAGGTTAAGTAGGGGAATAGCTAATATATAGCTATATAAACCCCTATAAGTACCATTAGTAAGGTACTAGTAATACCTAGTATAGTATACTAGAAGCTACTACCCCTATTCTTAAAGCTTTTAAGTAAGTAGAAGGAATATACTACCTATATATAATAAATAAAGTATAAGATTATTATAAATAAGATATTTTATACTATAGATATAGAGGTATAATACCTTATTAACTCCTACTTAGATATTATACCTTAATAAGTAGTCTCTACTTTCTATAGAGCTAGGGGGAGTAGGGGAAAATATAACCCTATAGACTTTATAGCTTACCTAGACTAGATATATAAGGACTTAAATATCTAGTTATAAGCTATAGCCTAACTATAAACCCTCTAATAGAAAGAGAATAAATCCCTAATAACCTTCTTATTAAGGTTTAAGTAGATATTAGCTAATATAAATAATATAAACTAGCTTAGTTAAGTCTAGATCCCGCTTCTAGAGGCCTCCCTTACCCCTAAGCTAAGAAACTAGCTAATTATTATTAACCTACTAGCTAATTATAATAGCTAGCTCTTAAAGATCTAAGGTATTATATAGGAGGTAGAGCGCTAAAAGGTCTCTAGTAACTACTTAATAACTTAGTAGAGATCTATTACTAAAGATACTAAGGGGGATACTTATATAACTAGAGCTATATATATCTTATAAGTTAAGGAGGTAAGATGCTATAACTATTAAAACTCTAAGTTCTCCTTAGGTACCTCCCTAGTATAATATTAATAACTTTAGAAGGATATAAGGGACCCCTATACCTATTATACTTATAGAGCTAGAGGTTATATTACCTAGCGCTACCCTAATAAGGAGGACTAGCTACCTAGGGTTATAAAAATAAAAACCTTAAAAAAGAACTAGTATATTATAAAGTTATAAATAACTACTAAGTAGTAGCTAACTCCTTAGAAAAAGATAAGGAATTAGAAAAAGACTAACTCTAGAGTAAAATTAAGCCCTAGAGCTTATTAAAAAAGAGATATTAAGTTAAAAAGAATATAAATAGGAATAACTAGCTAATAGTAAGCTTATTATTATTTAAGTTAGAGTTAATAGAGGATATCTAGCTTATACCCTAGTAGATATTAGGAGTAATACTTATATAATAATTAACTTTTCCCTAGCTTAATACCTTTACTTTCTATATATTAAGAAGGGATATTAACTTATAAAGGGGTATATACTTAGTAAACTATTACTAGGTAATGTACTAGATATAGTAGTATTTAACTTAGAAATAATTAGTTATACCTAATATATCTATATATATATAGTTAATAGCCTAGACCCTAGTATCCTCTTAGGGCGCCTTTAGATAGAATAGAACTAAGTTATTTATAATACTATAGCTTATTAAGTATACTATAAGAGGGGATAGGTTAGGCTATACCTAAAGGATTAAGAAGAAATACCCCTTATAAAGAAATAAGAGCTATAAGGTTCCTTAATATACCCTTATTCTCTATAATCTACTAATACCTAGCGAGATAATAAGGTAAATATTAAGAGGGTATTATAGAGGTACTAATATAAGCTATTAGTTTAGCTAATATTAAGAAAGCCTTAAACTTAAAACTAAAGCAGGATTAATAATACTATTTACTAAGCTAAGTCTTAAGGGAGTTTCTCAACTTATTTAACCCTAATAAGGCTTACTTATTACACCCTAAGTAACTAGGAGTAGATTACTAAATTAACTTTATACTAGAACTAGATAAAAGGGAGCTATTACTCCCTTAGGGCCCTCTCTATAGTATATTAAGAGAAGAGCTATTAGTACTAAAGAAGACCCTATAAGACCTCCTAGATAAGGGGTTTATTAAGGCTAATAGCTTACTTACTAGGGTACTAATACTCTTTATAAGGAAGCTAGAAGGAGGAATTTGCTTTTATATTAACTATAAGACTCTTAATATAATTACTAAGAAAGACTACTACCCCCTCTTATTAATCTCTAAGATATTCTATTGAGAAAAGATAGCTAAGTAGTATATTAAGTTAGATATAATAATAGCTTTTTATAAGTTTAGGGTAATAGAGGAGTATTAGAAGAGAACTATATTTTATATCTAGTATAGGTTATTTAAGTAAGTAGTTTACTTATTTAGCCTAACTAACGCCCTTACTAGCTTCTAGTAATATATTAATAATACCCTATAGGACTTTTTTAATAACTTTATTACTACTTATATAGATAATATATAAATTTACTCTAATAGGGCGACAGAAGACTATAAGAGGAAGGTCTAGGAGGTCCTCTAGAAGCTAGTAAATATAGGGCTAAACCTTAACTTTATAAAGTATATATTCTTAGTTAAGAGGGTAAAGTATATAGGGTTTATTATAATAGTAGGGGAGGGTCTTTCTTATAACCCTAAGGAATTCTAAATAATTACTAAGTAGTTACCCCTTACCTCCCTAAAAGGGGTTTAGAGCTTCCTAGAGTTTATTAATTATTATAATATATTTATACTAGAATATAGGGATATTATTAGATTACTTATATTACTTATTAGAAAGAATATAACGTTCTAATAGGGAGGTAACTAAGAATAAGCCTTTTTATAACTTAAGTAGCTTTTTAATACCTAGCTAGTATTCTACTAGTTTAATCTAGAAGATAAAAAATTATTAAAACTAATTATTTAGAATTTATATTAAGAGGGGTGCTCTTATAAGTTAATCTAGAGGGTACTTAGTATCCTATAATATTCTACTTATAGAAGCTCTTACCTATAATGTATAACTACCCTATTTATAATAAAGAGCTTCTAGTAATACTTTCTTACTTATATATATAGAGGGCGGAGCTATATAATATAACTACTTTTAAAATACTAACTACTTACTAGGGGCTTAAATACTTTATAAAGAAATAGTACCTTATAGAGCGCTAGAGCTAGTAAGTAGAGGAGCTATTTTAATATAACTTTATTATTAAATACTACCCTAGTAAGGAACTAGTAGCCCTTAATACTCTCTTTTAGAGAGAATAGGATATACTATAAGGGTAGGATAACGAGTAGAAGTAGGGGAGGGTCTTATAGCTAATACTAAACCACGCCTACCCCCGCGGGGACTTTATAGCTAGCCCCCTAGTAAGGAGAAGTTAGAAGGGCTATACTAATATCCTAGATATTATAGTTTTTAATAGTAACTTTAAACTATAGGCGCTATAGCTAGAAACTATAAAAAAGAATATAATATATAAAGCTATATATTATATAGTTACTTACTAGCTCTAGAGCTTCCTACTAGATATTAAAGCTAAGGTTTAAATTAATAAATATAATATTAATAGTTAGAGGAGGCTAATATTTAGAGGGAGGCTATAGGTACCTAATAGGGAGGATAATAATAACTTACTAAGCGAGCTCTATATAAAAGTTATTTAATAGAGCTATAACTTAAGTATAACTACCTACCTAGGTTATAATAGTATATTAGAAATACTAAGCTAGTAGTTCTACTAGCTAGGATAATTATAAATAGTATAGAGATTTATAAGGAACTATAATATCTATAGAGAGATATATATCTAGAGGTAAGCTTAGAGGGGCTTCCTAAAGCCCTTACTAATACCTACCTATTTATACTTAGACCTCTTAATAGACTTTATTATATACTTACTACTTATAAAAGATAATACTAGCTAATATTTATAGGTTATAGTAAATAGGCTAGGTAAGTTAGTAATACTAGAGGAGAAGGGTATTATAGATATAGAAGCTTATACTTACTAGTTCCTTACCTCTTACTTCTAGTTCTATAGGTTCTTATATAATATTATTAGTAATTAAGGGACTAATTAGGTAAGCTACTCTAAGCTAAATTCTATTACCTTACTAGTATAAAGAGGCTATTAAGTACTATATACTACTTATAAACTAATAGTAATATTAAGAGGTAGAACTAGGAGATATAAGCTATCCTATAAGTATTTATAACCTAAGTATAGGTTAACTAGGGGTAGCTCTTACTTGCTACTTAGCTAGTACTTTATAATTAGGTTAGTAATATAACTAAGCTCTTACTATTCTTCTTAGAATATAGATACTATATTAACCCTATACTTATTATAGATAATATAGCAGAGGAGACCCCCTCTAGGGATATAATAGCTACCCTCCTAGTAATAAGACTATAAGAGGTAGTAGACTTTATCTAAGTAAGTATTATAACTACTTAGTAATATAGCGAGGAGAATATAAATTAGTATAGGATACCTATAGAGGAGTACTAAGTAGGTAATAAGGTTTAGTTTTTAATAGCTAATTATAGGAGCCCTAGGCTTAGTAAGAAGCTATAATAATTATATTATAAATATATTATAATAGGAGTCCTAAGCTTATATATTATTAAGTTAGATATACTTAGTAATATCTACCTGAAGTTCTATATTAACCTCCTCTAGAGGGTACTAGAGGACCCCTTATAAATATAAATAAGAATAGACCCCTAGCTACTACTCAATTATAGCTAATAATAGCGAATTTAAGTAGTATATAGAGGAGATATATATAGTATTTTAAAAGGTAGTTAGCTAAGGGTAGAGGTATAAGGTCCTAGTTAAGTAAGAGAGATATATAAAGCCTACTTAGGAGCTTATAGACGCTATTATAGAGATTACTATAGTAAATAGGTATAAAGCCCTATATAAGCTAGTTATAGATAATAATAATAACCTAGCCTATACCTAGGGGGGGACTAGCTAGGAGGGGGGATAATATTATAAGCTACGCCTAGGTTAAGCTTACTTAGGCTTCTACTTAGGTTTACTATTTTAGGGAGCTACCTAAGGCTTACTTAAGGCTTACCTAGTTATTCCCTATAGATTAGTAAAATCTCTACTAGAGAGGAAAACTTCCCCTTTTCCTCCTTAGGTTAAATAAATAGTATTATAGAAACCTCTTATTTAATAAACTTTGGTCTAACCCCTCGTACTTACTTATCTATAAGCTATTCTTCTAAGTTAATAACTAGAAAGTAGAGAAGAATAACTCTACTAATAGATATAAGCTCTTTATCTAATAGTAAATAAATTTATATTATCTTAGTTATAGTAATTATTTATAGTTATCTTACTTATATTTTTATTAAAACCTAATTGTAAGATACTTTTATCTATAGGTAGTATTATATAGTATTAACCTATAGGTATTACTACTTATAGGCTTATTAACCTATAGGTAATTAAAGTAGGGCTACCTATAGGTAGTTTAGGTAGGCCTAAACTACCTATAGGTAATTTTAGGTACTACCTATATGGGTACCCGTGGGTAGTTAGCAAGCCTATACATAAACGACCTCGCTTACACCATGGCCCCCAAGAGAACTGCATTGCCGTGGAAGCCCTTTGCTATTGCATCTGATGTCGCCGGTCTCTTGGAGAACTTGGACACTATCGCGGCTGTTATTCGCTCATCCAATTCACTGTCCCGAGGTGGCATTTGTGTTGACTGGCCAGGGTGCTCAATACTTCCAAGTGGGCAAGGGACTCTCCGGCTGTTGCCATAGTGGGTCACTCAAGTCGTGATATTGCCGCTGCCTACTGCGCTGGTTTCATTGATCATGAGGCTGCTGTCAAGATTTCTTGGTTGAGAGGCCAGGTCTCTCAGACCGTCTCCCAGGCCAGGGGCATGTTGGCTCTCTCTTCCAGCGCCGAGAGCATCACAGAGTACCTTCAGTCCCTGAAGTCTGGCAAGGCTGTTGGCTGCTTCAACAGTCCCAAGTCCTGCAACGTCTCTGGTGACTGTTCTGCCATCGAAGAGCTCCAGGAGCTTCTTAAGGAGGCTCAAATTCCTTGCTCTCGTCTGTCTATCGATCTCGCCCACCACTCGTTCCACATGGAGGCCGCAAGAGAGGCTTACGAGTCTGCTCTTGCGGGCATTCCTCACAGTTCTTCAGACATCCCTCTCTTCTCTTCTGCCACCGGTAAGGTTGTCGAGCCTGAGCAGATGAGCCTTCCTACTGGGTTGACAACCTGGTCTTTCCCGTCGACTTCGTCGGCGCAGTCCGCTCTCTTCTGCACCACACTCACGGCAAGATCAAGTATCACGATCGCTCTGCCTTTGCTAGCGTTTTCGTCGAACTCGGCCCCCACTCTGCTCTGAGAAGCTACCTTCTCGACACTCTCGCTACCGAGGACCGGTTCTCCGACCTGTCTTACGCCAACGTTCTCAGACGCAAGTTCGACGGCGTTCAAACCGCCCTAGAAGCCACCGGTCAGCTCCGGGCCAAGGGCTCTATCATCGATATTATCATAAACAGGTGCGGTATAGAGTAATAGAGTTAGTATAGTTAGGTATAGCTAAGGTTAAATATTCTTCTCTAGCCCTCTAGTCTATTAGGTAAGGGCTAGAGGGCTTATCTAATAGTTACCTAGTGCCTCCCTATATCTCCTAACTCCTATAGACTTCCCTACTTAGCTTATAAAGCCCTTTTCCCTATAATATTATCCTAGCTTATAATATAATCCCCCCCCTCTAAACTAGTTTACCCTTAGATTATTTTATATAATAATTACCTAGAGGGTATCTAGTACCTCCTTATAGGACTTTATAACTCTTAGTTTCTATAAGTCTAGAATTTAATATCCCTCGTTCTAGTTATATAACTCTTCCTTAAATAGCTAGGTACTTTAGAGGAGTAGTTAACTAATAATAGGATACCTATCCTCTACCCTAGCTACTCTTATAGCTCTTATATATAAATATTAAGGAACATTATATTTTAGAAGAGTAATAAGCTAATAATAAAATATATTTATATTCTAACTACTCTTATAGCTTTATTAGATAAGTCTAGGACTACCTAGTAGTTATTTAAATAGTTATAGGTAAGTTCCTTTCTAAGGGTTACTCCTTCTTTTAAGGGGTTATATTAAAACGTATTATTATTTAACCTTATTTTTGTTACTTTAAATTTACCCTTAGAATTATTATATTTTCTACTTATTACTATATTTTTAGTACTTTCATAAGAATAATAAAGATATTCTCCCTCTAGGGATAAAGAAGGTCTTTATTATAATATAGGGGGTTACTAGTAGTTATCTAGTACCTCCTTATACTTAGTAAAGTTAGCTAAAGCTAAGTAATATAATAATCTAGAGATTATTCTCCTTTTAGCTATATAAAAGCTTAGTCTTAGTCTTAAATTAAAATATATATAAATATTATCTAAAGTTTCACCTTATTAAAATCTCTCCTTCTTATTTCTTTAGATTTATAATACTACTACTACTACTAATAACTTACTATTAGCCCCCCGCTCCCCTATTAATAACTTTATCTTAATTACTATATAGTAAATTTATTATTATATCTTCTACTACTACTAATACCCCTAATACTACCCCCTACCCTATTAATATACTAGATACTACTAGTATCCCTATAATAAGTAAGCTCTAGGTGTGCTCCTACTACTACTACCACTTAGTATAAGCGAAGTAGGAGCTACCTAAGGATATAGATACTAAGCTTAAGCTCTTTATAAGCTTAATTATATACTTTAAGAGTCATAATAAGTATATAATCCTTAGCTAGTACTTATCAAATACTTTACTAGCTTTAGGTTTTAAATTACTTATTAAGTTATAAATTTATCACTTATTTATTTATTTTTCGATACTTCTATTAAATATAAGTATTATATTAGAATAAGTAATAGAAAGGCTTATATTAATATACGTTTTACTTATTATTTTCTAGTTCTTAGCTATTAACTCTATATAGCTTACTTATTATATGATAAGTACTACTAATAAGCTTAAGCGCTTAATACATAATGGCTACTCTAAGCCTAATATATTTAAGCGTAGTATACTAAGAATAAAGTAGGTTATCTAATACCTCCCCAGTACTTTATTATTAGTTTTTAATAATATCTAGGAGGATATCCTTACTACTTAACTTATAATTAAGAAAGCCCTTTAAGCTAAAAAGGATAATATTAATATAACGCTTAAGAAATATAAAGCTAAGGAGGTAGAGATCTCTATAGAACTAGAGGATTACTAAGTAGGCGCCTTAGAGGAGGCTACTACTTACTAATAGTATTTTACTAAGGAGGCTAAGAAATAAACCAAGTTATTATATAAGTAATATAAAGAGCTTATTTACTATTATATAATAATAAAGTATCTAGCTTAGAAGTAGCTAGGGGTATAGGAGGTATAAGCTAAGCGCGCTAAGGAGTTACTTAACTCCTATAATAAACTTATAAGTTTATTTAATCCCTATTAATACCTCTCTAGTACTTAGCTGGTTAATATTTCTAACTTAAAGTAAAATTATAAGGCTTTAGCTACCCTATTTATTATAAGGGGAGATAATAATAATAATAATAATACTAAGGGTACTAGCGCCTAGTAGATTTAAAATTTCTAAGAGTACCCCTAGTAAGCTATTAATAGCCTCTAGGGAGTAGTTAGTTACTTTTAAGTATTTGTCTAGTCTATTTCTAGCTTATTAGGGGCCTTTAGGCTAGTAAATTAAGACACTAGCTAGTATACCCTATTTCTACCTTACTAGTAGTACCTTATTAAGTTATTTATTAAGTTCTATAGGGATTATAATATCTTTACTTATAATTCGGCTTTATAGTTATTTTATAAATCTATAGATATATTATACTATAGCTCTTATAAACTATCTAGTTCGCTATAGCCCTTCTATTTAGTAAGGTACTAATAGGTATATCTAGGGCCCCTATAGGTAATAATATAGTCTACTATATAGATATTATTATTATTATTAATTAGAATATCTCATAATAGAATAGCTAAGCTAAAGAAGGGTTCTAATTATATAGGTGTAAATATATTATAGATTTAGTATTTTTTATTAACGTATAGCTTATATACTTATCCCCTATTAATTACGTATTAGATTATAAATAGGCCTAGATATTAACTAGAAAGTTTATAATAAGGCTACCTCTATCTAATGTTTTTAGTTAAGAGTAAGATAAGGTCTCTTATAGTAAAAAATAATAAGGGTCCTCCTCTAGTTATAGAACTTACTATATATTTTATTATACTTATAGAGTAGTTTAGTAAGAGATAATCTCTAGGTAAGTAGGTCATAAACCTTATTATATACTACTAGGACTAAGACCTTTAGCTAGGGTTTAACGTTATTAGGTCCTTATAGAGAATACCCTATTAGTAGTTTAGCGAGTAATATCTTAGTAGCCTTATAATAGGAGCTATTATAAATAAATTAGGCTAGGTTAATCTAAGTTACCTAGTGCAAGGGGTTAGACCCGAGTTTATTTAACAAGAGGTCGCTATAATACTATTTATTTAAGCTAAAGAGGAAAAGGGGAAGTTTTCCTCTCTGGTAGAGATTACACTAGTCTATAGGGAATAACTAGGTAAGCCCTAGGTAGGCCCTGGGTAGCTCCCTAAGGCGGTGAACCTGGGCAGAAGCCTAGGGAGGCTTGACCCGGGCGTAGCCTATAACACCTAGTTATCCTAGTTAATATTATAAAAAGTCTATAAAAAGTACTTAATACTCTAGTTCTAATACTCTATTTAGCTATCTATTTAAGAGTAGAAGGTAGTACTAATCTTCCTCTTAATAACTAGTAACTAGTATACTTTAGACTAGAAGTTACTAGTAAATAGCGATCCCTAATTAGATATAATAGTTTCTAAGAGCCTAAATATAAGGAAGATATATTTAATTAGTAGCGTAGCTAACCTATTAGTAGTAAGTAACTCCCTAGTAGGGATATATAGGGAGTATTTTATAAACTAGTTAATAATAACGAGAATACTATTATATAGCTTATTTATTATTATAAGAGATAGTAGTAGTTTTATAATAAAGTTAATTAATATCTATTAGAAAGGCTAGGTAGGTATTAGTAAGGGTATAAGTTTACTATATAAGAGGTAGTATCTTAGTTTTATATATTTATATATTATATATATCTTAATATATTCTCTTATATTACTCTTTTATATATTTTAAAAAAACGATTTTCTAATCTTTTTTAATATCTTAGTAACCCCTTAGTAACCTCTAGATAGTTTATTATAAAAAGCTCTAAGGACTTTATTTTAAAGTAAGTAGTTATCTAGGATATATAAGCCCTCTTAGTATCTTAGGGTATTAGTATTATTTAGTAACTATTTTATACCTTATTATTCCTACTCCTTATTAATATAAAAGGGGTCCTTCTATTAAGCCTCTTGAACCTATTCTTAGAGTAAGAGTATAAGTTAATCTAATAAGGTATTTAGTAGTTAGGTACCCTATTACTACTTAGTACCTACTCTCTAAATAGTAGTCTTATTAAAATACTATAAGAAGACTTATAAGAGTAAGTCCCTAGCTTTATTAATTTCTATATCCTCTAGGGTATAGTTACGCCTCTATAATAAGCTATTAGCTAGGTTATAATAACCTAGCTAGTATTTTATTTTTAAGTTAAATATTAATAGATCTTATAATAGCTAGGCTTAGTAGCTACTAAGCGTCTTTTTATTAATAAGATACTAGTAACCTAGGTAATTAGTAATAAATCAGATATAATACTAGGAGTAAAGTAAGTAGTATTACTACCTTACTACTACCTCCCTAATAGCTAGAAGCTCTATTTCTAGCGTACTATATTATAATTACATACCCTTAAGCTTCTAAGATATAAATACTACTAGTCTCTATATATCCTATTATAACTAGCTTAGTATTACCTCTATTATAAAGTCTAATATATTAGTCTTAACTTAAATTAGGAGTATAGGATTAAGATAGTATAATATAGGTATTTCTATAAATAAAGCGTAGAGCTAATAGAAGGTACTTAGTACCTCCCTAGTTATTACTAGCTATCTCTTAGCCTTATTAATAAGTTAGTTAGTAAGTAGGCTATAGATCTTAGAGTAGTTCTTAATAAATCTCCTATAGAACCCTATAAATCCTAGAAATTACTAAATCTCTTATATTATAATAAGTACTAGCTACTTAGCTATTACCTAGACTCTCTTATATTCTATAATAACTTTATTTACTAGGACTATAAACCTAAGGAATTTAATCTCCTCCTTATAAAATTTATACTTATTAGGTTTTATATAGAGGCTATTAGCTTCTAACTAGGTAATTACCTATCTTATAGCTTCTATACAAAAGTCTATATTATTAGTAAAAATTAAGATATTATCTAAATATATAATATAAATAATGTTAACTAGGCCTAGAGATAACTTATTAATAAATATCTAAAAGGTAGTAGGTATATTAATAA
>JAVHLU010002445.1:0-18268 GCA_036785755.1 Colletotrichum ledebouriae
TCTAGAGGTAGCTCTATTATAAAAGGGTAATAAGAGTATATAAACCTAGCTTTAGGGTAATATTCCTAGGCTTATTAATAATATTTATTATAAAAGAGCGAGAAGTTAAACTTAGCTATAGCTATAACTATAGTATTTACTAAGATTTAGAACTATAAGATCTCCTTAATATTATTAAACTCTCTACTCCTCCTTACCTTATTATTATACTTAATTCTATACCTATAGTATTTATAGATACTTAGATTATTATATAAGTCACTCTCTTAAGTTTTATAGAAAAAGTAATTAGTATAAGGAGTACCTAGTATTAAGATATATTTAAAGTATAGTTTATAGATATAAATACTAGTTATAGGGTTCCTAGTAGTATAAGCCTACTCTTTATAATAAATATAGGGTATTATATTATAACTACCTTAGGATTAAATAAATAAGCTATATATAGCTACTATATACTAAAAGACCTTTATCTCTTATTATTTAGTAAGGGAAGTAGTAGAAGTATAGATAAAGACTTAATAATAGAAGTCTCTAGACCCCTTAGTTACTCTAAATATTTATTTTAAGTCCTATTTACTAAGATAAGCCTTTTAAAAAGCTAGCCTTACTACTTTAGTAGTTTTATTAGTGAATATCTATACTATTAAGTTTAGAATTACGCCGCAGCCCCTTCGCAAAAAGACTATAATAAATTCACCTAGTTTATAAGTATAATTCGGGAAATACTATATAGGTATTTTAACCTATACCCTCTACTAGTTAAGGAAAATAATATAGGAACCCTATATACTCCTACTACTCGCAAGCAAACCCTCTAAATATTACTATATATAAAGTCGGACGCGCGCCGCACCGGGGTTAATTATATTAGAGCTAAACAGCCTACTAAGGCTCTCGTAGTAAAGCTACTATACGAGATAACTCCTTAACCTAAAAGGTCGACCTTCTAGTAAAGTGCTAAAGGTATTATAAAAGCTACTATATAAGCTAACTCCTTAACTTAAAAGGTTAACCTTTAAGTAAGGTAAACGCTACTATATAAGAAGTAACTCCTTAACTAAAGAGGTCTTTCCTAAGAGGTTCTTATAGCTAGAAGTATAAGAAGCTCTATAAGTAAAGCCTTATACCTCTCCCTCTTCCTTATCCTTATCTCTTAACTATAATAGTACTAGACCCTATATATAAATACGCTAAGCCTAAGCGAGGTATACCCTTTAGTATAAATAATATAAAGGGGGTTACTAGAGAGTTTAGCCTTAATATAATTAATAAAACCTACTCCTCTATTAACTACTCTACTATATATAGAGAGTATATTATTAATATAGCCCTTAAGAGGGCTTACCTTAATACCCCTATAGGGGACTCTATAAGGTATAATAGTATTAAAGCTAAGTAAGTAAACTTAGTAGTAGAAGTTTAGTAGGTTATTACGTACCCTATAGAGTTACCCTTCTTTAAGCAGGTCCTCTATATTACTAAGGTAGAGGTAGCCTAGGCAGCCTAGGCCTATTAGGGGTTAGTAAGTACGGCTTGCGCTAACTGCTTTAATATAGAGAGAGCGTTACTAATAATAGCATAGCTATTGTAAAGGCGTTAGCTAACCTAATCGAATAAGAGGACTATAAAAATAGTAATAGCTTCTAGCGGATAAAGCGGTAATAGAGGCGGTATTTAATAGCAGCGCGGGTAGTGCGCGAGAGGATAAGTCGATAGTTTCATAGTCTATTAAATAATTAAAAACTATATTATTACTAATATAAAGTTAAAGATCGTGAGGCTATCTAGTAGGGTATATATAAGTATAGCTATAGTTAGGAAAGGATCACGTGACTAAAGGCTATATATTGTTAGGAGGCGTGGAGTTAGAAGGTCTATTGCACTTAAGTAGGTAAAATCACTATGTAGTGGCTAGAGGCCTCAAGGAAAATAATATAGGAACCCTATATATTCCTACTACTCGCAAGCAAACCCTTATATATAAAGTTAGACGCGCGCCGCACCGGGGCTAATTATATTAGAGCTAAATAAGCTACTAAGGCTCTTATAGCCTAGAAACGCCCTTATTAAACCTTCTAATAAGGTAAAAGCTATTATATAAAATAACTCCTTAACCTAAAAGGCCGACCTTCTAGTAAGGTATTAAAAGTAAAAGCTATTATATAAGAGGTAACTCCTTAACTAAAGAGGTCTTTTCTAAGAGGTTCTTATAGCTAGAAGTACAAGAAGCTCTATTATAAGCAGGGCCTTATACCTCTCCCTCTTCCTTATCCTTATCTCTTAATTATATTAATACTAAACCTTATGTATAAAAACGCTAAGCCTACGCGAGGTATACTCTTTAATATTAATAATATATAAGAGCTTACTAGAGAGTTTAATATTAATATAATTAATAAAACCTACTCTTTCTTTAACTACCCTATTATATATAAAGAGTATATTCTTAATATAGCCCTTAAGAGGGCTATTATTAATACCCTTAGAGGGGATACTTACTATTATATTATAAGTAAGTAAGTAAACCTAGTAGTAGAAGCTAGGTAGGTTATTATATACCCTATAGAGTAGCCCTTCTTTAAGCAGGTCCTCTATACTATTAAGATAGAGGTAGCCTAGGCCCCTTAGGGGAACGTTAGTAAGTATAGCTTATACTAACTAATAGAGAGAGCGTTACTAATAATAGCATAGCTACGAAAGCGTTAGCTAACCTAATCGAACAAGAGGACTGCTAGCGGACGAAGCGGTAATAGAGGCAGTATTAGCAGCGCGGGTAGTGCGCGAGAGGATAAGTCGATAGTTTCGTAGTCTATTAAATAATTAAAAACCACGTTATTAGTAATATAAAGTTAAAGATCGTAAGGCTATTAATAGGTATATATAAGTACGGCTATAGTTAGGAAAGGATCACGTGACTAAAGGCTATATATTGTCAGGAGGCGCGGAGTTAGAAGGTCTGTTGCACTTAAGCAGGTAAAATCACTATGCAGTAGCCAGAGGCCATATCTATAGTATAAAGGCTACTTCTAAGTACTTATTACTAGGGATATTAAGTTAAAGCTAAGTAAGGCTTATAGCTACTTAAGAATTATAATTATTAGCTAGAAGTTATTAAAATAATAATAAGAAGGGAAGGAATACCTAAAGTTAGTTATTAGAATACTAAATAAAAAGAGGTATATTATTTTTCTTTATTTTAAGTATAGGGATATTGAAACTAAGGACTAAGAGGGTTACTATTAATAAGAGATAATAAGGGCGAGGTTAGTTAGTATTTTTAATACTTAAAATAAAGAAATTATAATTAGCTATAATAAGAAGATATAATTTATAGATATAAGAGAGAAAGTATAAAAGAGTTAGATAAAGATTAAAATAGCTAAATAAAAGTAGTTATTATAAGAGAAAAAGTTAATAATAGAGGATAGAGGAGAATATTTATTTAATTTATAACTAAGCTACTTATTTTAATAGCTACTACTAACTATTATTTCCTTTATTCTTTCTTTCTATATAACTACTCTAATTTACTATTTTATTTATTATAGGTTTTTTATCCTAAGTTTATTTTATTTTATTAAGGCTAAGGATAGTAAGGGAGGAGAGTTAATTATTCTTTTTATAAGCTACTAATAAATTATTATATAGTTAAAGTAATTAGTAGATATAAAAACGTACTTCTAACCCCTTAAACCCTCTAGTTTCTCTCTCTCTTATATATATACTATTTACTTTTAAGCTTAATTTATCTACTAACTATATAATATTAACTACTATATTATAGCTCCTTCTTTTCTTTAAATATTACTTCTATTTAGCTCTTTAGTTTATATACTACTTATACTTACCTCTTATTAACTTTTCTTTAAATATATTATAATAATAAAAGTTATCTTTTATAATAAAGAAGTATTAGATATATATATCTAGGAGTTAAGATCCTTAAACCTTCTTATCCTTAAAATTAGGCTTTTATAGAGCTTATACTTAATTAACTAACTATAAGTAGGTTTTAAGTATAGGGATAAAATAATAGAGATATCCTAGGCTTTAGACCTCCTAATAAGCTTAGTTACTAGCCTTAGCTAATTAAATATAATATATACCCTATACTTAGGAAGGATAATATCCCTAGTTAGATAGACCTTTTTAATATAATGTTAAAATATATCCTTATTAAGTATTAGAATAAGACCTTAGAAGTAATAGAGAAGATAATTCGCTCTTTATACTTATAATAAGTTATAGCTAGTATATTTAATACTATTAGTATACTTAAAATAATAACTCTAATATATACTAAGGATATCTTAGTAATTACTTATTACCTTAGAAGGTTTATTAAGCTTAGCTAACTACTCTACTATAAGATAGTTAGAGGTATAGAAAATAACTTTAAAAATAGAGATATAAGGGATACTATAGTTACCTAGATTAAAGCTAAGTCCCCTAATATACTCCTTATTTATCTATAAATACTTAAGTTTATTAAAGTAATTATTATAGGTCTACTAATTAATTTATAAGATAGGAGAAACTAGTTTTATGATAATTAGTAGTTAAGAAGAGGAGCTAAAGGATAACTATAGACTCTAATATTTATTACTAGTAGAAAGGGCTAGAACCAATAGGAACTAGAAAGATCATAAATAATATAACTCTACTTATAAATAGGTAAGAATATTAAAAGTAGGCTTTAAAGATATATAAAAAGATTCGCAGATCTAATTAAAAGAGAATATCTAAATTAGGCGTAGATTTATAAAGGAAATACTAGAAAACGAGGTATAGGATTATTAAAGTACTTATTATTATAATATATAAATAATACTAAAGTCCGCTATAATCCTCTCCTCTATGCTGTACTCTATAGTCTTCTTATAATAAGTTTATATATAAAAGGGGCTTTTTTAAAAGCTAAGTAGCTAAGTCTATCTTATCCTTTCCTAATTATCCCCTTAAGACTCTTTATAATATTATAGAGGAGAGTCTTAAAAAATAAATAAAACTACTTTATAGAAATAGTAAATAAACCCTATTTATAGATCTATTTTATTAATAATATCTTCTAGAAGGGTAATCTTATTCTTAAGAAGGTTCCTTAGGTTTAACTATCTTCTATTATAAGTTATATCTTAATAATAGCCTTATTACCTCTTCCTCTTTATTATACTCCTTAACCTACTCTAACCCTTAATATAGCTAAAACTACCTACTTTACTATACTAAGTATAAGAAGTTATAATAATATACTCCCTTAGGTATATTCTACTTAATTTAGTCCTACTAGTTAACCTTTTATTAGATATAATCTATATAGCTATAATTACGCTTATTTAAAGTATTAGGTTGCTTAGGAGATAATAATATATCTATAAGTATAGTTCTTAGGCGTAGCTTAATAGTTATACTACGACTTAGTATTTATAAGACTTATAACTAAAGCTAATATCTAAGGTATTTAAGCTTATTATCTAGTATTTTAAATAAAATAGACCTAGATAATATTAATAATCTATAAATAGGTTATGGAATATCTATTATAAGAGATAGTATAATATTATTATTATTTCTAAAGTCTATTATATTACTATCTATAGGTAAAGGAGTAAGAGGGTATAGAGGGAAGAAAGGTACTTTCTTAAAGTCTTCTTAGCTTAATAGGGTATCTTATAAAGCTATATTACTATTAATAGTTAAGTTATAGAACTCCGTAGTAATTATAGATATATATTAGCTAACTAAGGGGATCTTAGAGTTAGTAAATAATATACTATTACTTAAGGTTATACTATTAAAATATAATAATAGTAATCCTTCTTAAATTAGAGCTCTAGCTTATTTAATATACTAGAGGCTATATATAAATCTATCCCTATACTAAACTAAATTAACTACGTAGGTATTAATTAATAGGAGCTTTTAGAGTTATTAAGGGGCTCCTATCTTATAATACTATATATTAAGGTCCTATATAACCTTAACGAAGCGTTAATTACTATTCTAGTCCTCTATAGAGTGATAATAAAAGTAGTAGCTAGTTAACTAGTTTATAAAGATCGTAGCCTAGTAAGAATTACTATAGTTTAGTAAAAACAAAGCCCTAATAGTATCCTAAAGATTTTTTACCTCTACCCTTTTAAGCTCTATAAAAGCCTTATTAATCTCTTTCCTAGGTTATTAGACTAGTTCGTGGATTAGAATATAGATATTACGAGGGTAGCCCTTAATTATAAACTTAAAAAGAGCTATAACTTCTAAATTATCTAAGTTTTCTTATCTTATAAGCTTCCCTTTTATATTATAGAGGTCTAATAAATATTTTACTTAAGCTAAAGTTATAATAAGTAACCCTCTTTTATATTAGGTTATTAAGTAACTTATAAACTCTTAGCTCTATTAGATATATTATAAGACTACTAGTATAGGCTTATTTTTATTTAGTATAGGGTTCTTTTTAAGTCTTATAGTATTAAATACTACTAAGGTATTAGTAGGGTTAAATATAATATCTCTTAGGGTAGTAGGTACTAAGTAGGGTAATATAAATAGTTTTATAGACCTAGGGTAGTTAAAATACTTTATAAAGTTAGCTAATTACTATAAGTTATAATCCCTCTTCTATTTCTTATAATTATCCCTTCTTCTTATATATTAAATATTTTATTCTTTTAATAATTCTTTATCCTTATCTAACCCTTCTAGATTAATAAGAACTATTGAAATAGTTTATAAATTAATATCCTTAAGTATTAATAAGTTAATATCTATCCTATTTAGAGAGGAAACCTCTAGGTTTATAAATTAAGGGGTATACTTAGCTACTTAATATTTAATATCTTCTTAAGCTATCCTTTTCTTAATATCTTTATCTCTTAATTTAAAATATTAATTATATAGAAGTCTATTTACTTTTGGTTAGGTCTAGTATCCTTTAGGAGGTATTTTATTAATAAGAGCTATTAATAAATAATTAATCTAAGCTTAATACCTTATCTTAATAGGCTACTTTAGTAGTACTAGGCTTCTAATTTATATAAAAGACCTAGGTTAATTAATAAAATATAAACTAGAGGCTTATAGTAGAGGGTCTATATATTAAAGTTTAACTAGGTATAGTTACTTTATTAAAACTTCTTTAGCTTTATATCTTTATAGAAAGCTCCTAGTAATAAGTATTAGAGTTTATAATTATCTTTTAGCTCCTCTTCTTAATTACTAATTATTATAAAACTAGTTTCTCCTATCTTATAAATTAATTAGTAGACTTATAATAACTACTTTAGTAGACTTTAGCGCTTATAGATAAATAAGGAGTATATTAGGGGACTTAGCTTTAATTTAAGTAATTATAATATCCCTCCTATCTTTATTATTAAAGTTATTTTCTATACTTCTAACTATTTTATAATAAAGTAGTTAGCTAGGCTTAGTAAGCCTTATAAGGTAATAAGTACCTACTAAGATATCCTTAGTATATATCGAAGTTACTATTTTAATTATATTAATAGTATTAAATATACTAGCTATAACTTATTATAAGTATAAAGAGCGAATTATCTTCTCTATTACTTCTAAGGTCTTATTTAAATACTTAATAAGGATATATTTCAATATTATATTAAAAGGGTCTATCTAACTAAGGATATTATCCTTTCTAAGTAGAGGGTATATATTATATTTAATTAGCTAAGGCTAGTAACTAAGCTTATTAGGAGGTCTAAAGCCTAGGATATCTCTATTATTTTATCCCTATACTTAAAACCTATTTATACTTAGTTTATTAAGTATAAGCTCTATTAAAAGCCTAATCTTAAGGATAAGAAGGTTTAAGGATCTTAACTCCTAGATATATATATCTAACGCTTTATTATTATAAAAGATAACTTTCCTTATTATTATATATTAAGGGAAAAGTTAATAAGAGGTAAGTATAAGTAATTTATAAACTAAAGAGCTAAATAGAAGTAATATTTAAAGAAAAGAAGGAGCTATAATATAGTAGTTAATATTATATAGTTAGTAGATAAATTAAGCTTAAAAGTAAATAATATATATATAAGAGAGAGAGAAACTAGAGAGTTTAAGGGGTTAGAAGTACGTTTTTATATCTACTAATTACTTTAATTATATAATAATTTATTAGTAGCTTATAAAAAGAATAATTAACTCTCCTCCCTTACCCTCCTTAGCCTTAATAAAATAAAATAAACTTAGGATAAAAAACCTATAATAAATAAAATAGTAAATTAGAGTATTTATATAGAGGGAAAGAATAAAGGAAATAATAATTAGTAATAGCTATTCAAATAAGTAGCCTAGTTATAAATTAAATAAATATCCTCTTTTATTCTCTATTATTAACTTCTCCTCTTATAATAACTACCTTTACCTAGCTATATTAATCTTTATTTAACTCCTTTATACTTTCTCTCTTATATTTATAAATTATATCTTCTTATTATAGCTAATTATAACTTCCTTATCTTAAGTATTAAAAATACTAATTAACCTTACTCTTATTATCTCCTATTAGTAATAACCCTTTAGGTCCTTAGTTCTAATATCCCTATACTTAAAATAAAGAAAACTAATATACCTCTTTTTATCTAGTACTCTAATAACTAATTTTAAGTATTCTTTCCCTTCTTATTATTATCCCTATACCTTCTAGCTAATAACTATAATTCTTAGGTAGCTATAAGCCTTATTTAGCTTTAACTTAATATCCCTAGTAATAAATACTTAAAAGTAGCTTTTATATTATAGATATTCTCTAATAGAATTACTAAGGTAATAAGGCTAGCTTCTTAAAAGGCTTATCTTAGTAAATAGGATTTTAAATAAATATTTAGGGTAACTAAGGGGTCTAGAGACTTCTACTATTAAGTCTTTATTTCTACCTCTGCTACTTTCCTTACTAGATTATAGGAGATAAAGGTCTTTTAGCGCGTAGTAGCTATATATAGCTTATTTATTTAATCCTAAGGTAGTTATAATATAATACCCTATATTTATTATAAAGAGTAAGCTTATACTACTAGGAACCCTATAACTAGCATTTATATTTATAAACTATACTTTAAATATATCTCTATATTAAGTTCGGAATTAAGCCACAGCCCCTTCGCAAAAAGACTATAATAAATTCACCTAGTTCGCAAGTATAATTTAGGAAATACTATATAGGTATTTTAACCTATACCCTCTATTAGTTAAGGAAAATAATCTAGGAACCCTATATACTCCTACTACTTATAAGTAAACCCTCTAAATATTATATAAAGTCGGACGCGCGCTATACTAGGGCTAATTATATTAGAGCTAAACGGGCTACTAAGGCTCTTATAGCAACGCCCTTGCTAAACCTTCTAGCAAGGTGCTATAAAAGCTATATATAAGATAACTCCTTAACCTAAAAGGTTAACCTTCTAGCAAGGTGCTAAAGGTACTACGAACGCTACTATATAAGAGGTAACTCCTTAACTAAAGAGGTCTTTCCTAAGAGGTTCTTATAGCTAGAAGTATAAGAAGCTCTACTATAAATAGGGCCTTATACCTCTCCCTCTTCCTTATCCTTATCCCTTAACTATATTAATACTAGACCTTATATATAAAAAGGCTAAGCTTATATAAAGCACGCCCTTTAATACTAATAACGCGCGAGAGCTTACTAGAGAGTTTAGTATTAATATAATTAATAAAACTTACTCTTTTTTTAACTACTTTATTATATATAGAGAGCATATTATTAATATAACCCTTAAGAGGGCTCTTATTAATACCCCTAGAGGGGATACTCGCTATTATATTATAGCTAAGTAAGTAGACTTAGTAGTAGAAGCTAGGCGGGTTATTATATACCCTATAGAGTAGCCCTTTTTTAAGCAGGTCCTCCGCACTATTAAGGCAGAGGCGGCCCAGGCCCCTTAGGGGTCGGTGAGTACGGCTTGCGCCGACTGCTTTAATATAGAGAGAGCGTTGCTAACGACGGTATATCTCTATATCAAGTACTCCTTATACTAACTACTTTTTCTATAAAACTTAAGAGAGTTACTTATATAATAATCTAAGTATTTATAAATACTATAAGTATAGAATTAAGTATAATAATAAAATAAAGAGGAGTAGAGAGTTTTATAATATTAAAGAGATCTTATAGTCTTAAATTCTAATAGATATTATAGTTATAGCTATAGCTAAGTTTAACTTCTTACTCCTTTATAATAAATACTATTAATAAGCTTAGGAATATTACCCTAAAGCTAGGTTTATATACTCTTATTACTCTTTTATAATAAAGCTACCTCTAGAGTTTAACCTTATAGAAATTATAAACTACTTAGGGCTTTATATTATAAATTAAGGTAGGAAAATAGGATTTCTAGATATATTTATATAATTTAGGGGTGGGGTGGGGGGGGGGGGGGTAAAAAGAAAAAAAGGGAATAAGAAGCTAGTTAAGTTATAATAAAAAATCGAGGTAAATAATATATAAATAGGTCTATAAAGCTAAAGTTAAAGTATATCTAAGTATAGAATTAATATAATCCCTTTTATAAGTATCCTTCTCTTTCTCTTTAATAATAGATAATATAAGATTAGTAATAATCTTTTCTAAGAAGGGTTTATTAATATCCTCCCTAGGGGCTAATAACTACGATTTTAATACCCTCTTTTATCTTCTCTTCTTCTCCCTTATTTTTAAGTTATTAATTTTATATTTATTTAGTAAGAGGGAGCTTTAGTATTACTACTAGAAGGTTAAGGGTTTTATATTTCCCTAGGCTTAATAACCCTATTATAATTACTAATAGATATTAAAGTTATCTAGGCAATTATTATATTAAATAATAATAAGGAGGTATACTTAAATTAATAGGGAGTTATTAATACTATCTCTTACCCTTATCCCTAAAGTTTAGGAATATTATTCCTAAAGTTTTAAACTTTTAAACTAAGAGATAGAAAAAAGGGAAAATAAGAATAAGTTTATAAATTATTAATTAAAATTAGTTATAATAGAAGAAACCTAATATATCCCTTAGATCTTTTATTTTAATATACTCCTTTTCTTTCTCTTTTATTATCTTAGGAATCTTAATAACTAGTTATTACTTAGCTTTTAAAGCTTTAATTACTTTCTCTAAATCCTTTAAATATTACTTTAATTATACTTTAATTATAAAAAATCCTCTTCTTTCTCCTAATTACTTTCCCTAGGTATTATAAGTTCCTCCTCCTCTTCCTTAGGTATATAATTATTATACTTTTTATTCCCTAGTATTAAGAAGACTTTTACTAGGTTTCTTTCTAAATTAAATCTATAAATATCTAAATTACTTAGTTCTTAATATTTTTTAAGAGATTAAATAAATTTATAAAATTAATTCCTACTAAATATCTTTTTAATAACCTTATTACTTATTAATATTACTAATTAATATAATAGAGTATTTAAAGCTTATAATAAGATAGAAAAAGGGCTTTATTATTAATAGTTAAGCTTTTTAATAGATAATTTATTAATAGAACCCTTAATATTAAATACTAGTACTAAATTACCTACCTCTAACCTCTCTTTCTTTATAATCCTCTTATATTAATTATTATAATATTCTATAGTTTTCTTATATTAATTATTAATTATCGTTTTAGCTTATTTCCTATCCTTATTAAGTTATAAGAAGGCTTATAGCCTCTAGCCACTACATAGTGATTTTACCTGCTTAAGTATAACAGACCTTCTAACTCCGCGCCTCTTAATAATATATAGCCTTCGGTTACGTAATCCTTTCCTAACCATAGCCGCACTTATATATACCCGTTATACTAGATAGCCTTATGATCTTAAACTTTATATTAATAATAACGTGGTTTTTAATTATCTAAGTATAGGCAGACTATAAAACTATCGACTTATCCTCTCGTATACTACCCGCGCTGCTATTAAATACTACCTCTATTACCGCTTTATCCGCTAGCTATGCTATTATTAGCAACGCTCTCTCTATATTAAAGCAGTTAGTATAAGCTATACTTACTAACATTCCCCTAAGGGGCCTAGGCTACCTCTACCTTAATAGTATAGAGGACCTGCTTAAAGAAGAGCTACTCTATAGAGTATATAATAACCTACCTAGCTTCTACTACTAAGTCTATTTATTTAGTTATAATATAATAATAAGTATCCCCTCTAGGGGTATTAATAAGAGCCCTCTTAAGGGCTATATTAATAATACGCTCTCTATATATAATAGAGTAGTTAAAGAAGGAGTAGGTTTTATTAATTATATTAATACTAAACTCTCTAGTAAGCTCTCGCGTGTTATTAGTATTAAAGGGTATATCTTATATAAGCTTAGCGTTTTTATATATAAGGTCTAGTACTAATATAGTTAAGGATTTATTATAGGTTATAGGGATAAGAATAAAGAAGAGGGAGAGGTATAAGGCCCTACTTATAGAGCTTCTTATACTTCTAGCTAGAAGAACCTCTTAGGAAAGACCTCTTTAGTTAAGGAGTTATCTTATATAGTAGCTTTTACCTTACTAGAAGGTTTAGCGAGGGCGTTTCTAGGCCACGAGAGCCTTAGTAGCCCGTTTAGCTCTAATATAATTAGCCCTAGTGTAGCGCGGGTCCGACTTTATAATATTTAGAGAGTTTACTTATAAGTAGTAGGAATATATAGGGTTCTTATATTATTTTCCTTAACTAGTAGAAGGTATAGGTTAAAATACCTATATAGTATTTCCTTAATTATACTTATAAACTAGGTGAATTTATTATAGTCTTTTTGCGAAGGGGCTATAGCGTAATTCCGAACTCAATAGATCCTTATATTTATTTTAACTATATCGCTCTATAAGCCTAGGCGCTTAATATAACTTTTACTAATTATTACAGGCTACGCCCGGGTTAAGCCTACCTAGGCTTCTGCCTAGGTTTACTACCTTAGCGAGCTACCTAGGGCTTACCTAGGGCTTACCTAGTTATTCCCTATAAACTAGTGAAATCTCTACTAGAGAGGAAAACTTCCAATTTTTCCTCTTTAGCTTAAATAAATAATATTATAATAACCTCCTATTAAATAAACTTAGGTCTAACCCCTTATATATTTAAGCTTATTATTATAATAATAATAATAAGCTAAGCGCTACTCTCTACTAGTTAGTAAGATAGTTAATAGTAGTATAGCTAAAACTTAAGATAAGCTATTATAAGCTAATTTAGTAGTAGTAATAAAGTCCCTCTAGTAATAGTTATAGGAGGTTAAGTAAGGGAATAGCTAGTATATAGCTACGTAGACCCCTATAAGTACTACTAGTAAGGTACTATAAGAGTATAGCTATAGGCCTAAACTAGGAAGGGCTAGAATGCTAAAACGTAGGTATACGTAGTTACATTAAACTATTGCTTAACCTTCTAATCTCTAGCTTATAGAGTTTTCTTAAGGGTGCGTATATTTACTACTAATTTACTAATATTTTACTAACAGCGTAGCTCTATACCCTATACCTGCTATTATTCCTTATAATTACCCCCCCCTCTAAAGCCTTAGTCCCTAAGGCGTACTAATAGGGTAATATAGCTCTATATTATTATAGATATTATTACTAACTATAGGGCGGCGTCTCTACGCCTTTATTATATTATTTACTCTTACCCTCTACGCTAGATCTAGCTAGTTATAGCAAATAACGTATTTTTATTTTCCTAGCGCGTTATAAGTATTTTTAAATTTTAATTATTACTCTTATTTTTTAATTAGTTACTAATAGTTATATAACTATTTAGTAGTATATAACTAGTAATTATTTAGCTTTATTACCTAGTAACTTAAAATATAAAAAGGCGTTTTCTTTTTAAGGTCTCTAACTTAGTTAGAATTTCTCCTCTTTATAATCTTTCTTAATCTAGCTACTTCTCCTACTTTAGCGCTTATTTTATAAGCTTTTATTATAATTATTAAGTCTTTCTCCCTTTTCCCTTTTTCTCTTTTAATCTCGCTTATCTCCCTTTCTAGCTTCTTATTAACTACTCTCTATAATATCTTATATTATATATATAGGTATAGTTCTTATAAAATACCTCTATAATCCTAATATTCTTTCTAGTAATCTTACTAGTAATACTAATAGTAGCTATCCTTTCCTTAGCTATTTTTATAAAATATATTAGGATATTATCTACTTTTGCTATATATATAGCGAGCACGCGTAGAAGTATATCTATTATAACTTTAATAAGAAAAAATATACTATTATAAGTCTCTATTACTTTGCTAATAGGTTACTATATATTAACGTTTTATAGGTCCCTTAGGCGCTTTAGGGCGTAGCCTAGATAATCTAGAATATATTTTACTAGATCTAGATCTAATAGCGTAGTAGTATTCTAACCCCTCTTTATTATTATTATATTCTAGCTACGCTTAGTAACTATTTAGTAGTATAGAAGTATATTACTAAGCTTATTTATAATCCTATTACTAGTAGTAGTAGCTATAATATAGAGTAGCTTTAGCTCTAGGAGCTCGCCTCGATCTATAAGTACCTCGCGCTTAATATCCTAGTCTATATAGGCTATCACTCGCTATTCCCTTACTAATTATATCCTACTAACTATTAGTTTTTAAGTTAGTACCTATAATAATATAATTATTTCCTTTAGCGCCTAAACGCTACCTAGCTATTATATATTTATAATAATAGTCCTATTAACTACCTCTATAATAAGATTAACTACCTACTTAATAACCCTTTAATAAAGCTAATCCCTATATATACTTATAAGTATAATATTACCTTTTTCCCTAGGTTTTTCAAGGAGCTTTAAGAAAATCTTACTAAGTATACTACTAATAATATCCCCTCCTGCTTTATTATTATTATTAGTACTCGCCCTATCTCTCGCGCCTCTTACCTCTAAACCCCTACTAAATATAGCTAAAGTAGTAATAAGGAATTAGTAAAGAAGACTAAGAGAGCTAAGGTTATTATTACTATCTCTAATAGTAATAGTTCTAGTAGTAAGTCGGGTAGTAGCGCTAGTAGCGAGTTAGCTAGTAGTTAGCCTATAGGTAGCGATAGTAGGGATACTAATAGCGCTAGTTTAGCGACTAGTTACTATAGTAGTTATAGTAATACTACTCGCAGTTATAGTAGTTATAGTAGTTACCCCCGTAGCTATCCTAAGGAATTAATAACTAATTAGATAGTTAGCTCTCTTCCCCTTTTATAGGATAATACCCCTTTTCGCTATAATATTAACAATAATTCGCTACTTAATTTAATTAACGTTTTGCTTCTAATTTAAGTTCTATTTTATAGTCTTATAGTTTATAATTACTAACCTATTATAGTAGTTTGAATAACTAGTTATCCTACTTCTTATAAACCCTCTTATATTATTTATTAAACTTACGAATAGCCTCTTATACGTTTACTAAGTTCTCTATAGGCTCCTATATATTATATTCTATAGGCTATTTTACCTATTTAACTAAGTATTATATATTATTACTAATATCTTATTATATAATAATCTCTTCTACCTCTTATTCCTCTAGCTTATCCTTAAGCTCTAGGTATATAAGTAAGCCCTCGCTACTTACTTAGTAATTATCTTATAGCTCTAGTAAGGTAACTAAGAATATATTATATATCCTTTAGTATTATAGTAGTAGATAAACTCTATATACTTATATACTAACTAGTTCTATAATAGCTACTTATATAAACCTAGGCGCTAGTTCTTTATTCTTAAACCGGAAGTTCTTTATTAATAGCCTAATAACTTATCTCTAGTAATAGGTCTATTTCTTATACCTTATATTATAATACTTAGCTTATACCTTAGTAGCTTTTTATTACTATTCCTAGGCCCTCTTATAAAGCCTTAAAATATATCTAATTTACTCCCTTACGCCTTATATTATAACCTTATTTATAAGGGTTATATATTCTATATAACGCAGGTAGTAGCTATATAAGGCCTCTATTAGTAAGTAGCTAGTAGTGCTATAGCGACTATTATTATATATAAACTCTGCCTCGGGTAACTAGATAGCTTATTCTTATAGCGAGTCGCTAGTATATACTTATAGGTACTTTTCTAATATCTAGTATATCCTTTTTAACTACTTATTAGTTTAAGAGTAATATATAATAGAGAGGTAGCGCTTAATAGCCCTCTCTCTTATAAATTCCTCTTAAAATTAGCTAGTAAGGAGCTTATCTTAGTTACTAATAATACCCTCTAGGGTATTAAAATAGTACTCGACTTATTTATAGATAATCTATACTAACTTAGTAGCTATTAGCCGCTTTATTATTAGGATAAATATAGCGAACTTAGTTATCTAGTATATAATAATAAGAACTACGTTATACTCCTTGCCTTTATACTAATAGCTTAGTAGCAGTTTAGTAATAAAGTCTATACTAATTTCTTAAAATAGGTATGCTAATAGGGGTAGTAGGTATAACTTTCTATAGGGCTTATACCTTAGAACATAGATCCCTTAGTATATATAGCACCTTATAATATAATTATATATATCTATAGCTAAGTTTAGCTACTAGAACTTCCTTAAGATTAACTTAGTAGTCTTATTTACCCCTATATAACCCGCCCTATAGTTATTATAGTATTAGCAAAGGATTTTAAGTCTTAGGGACCTCTCTTATAGTATCTCTAACCTCCCCTTATAGAATAAGGTTCTATAGCTATTAATTATATAGCCCCTATAATTACTAGCTAGTCTATATACCCTCTCTAATTAGGTCTAGTAGTATAAGTTATTAGCTTATAGTCTGCGGATAAGACTTTCTATTACTTTAGAGGGTTACTAACTATATCCTATTTCGCTTATTATAAGCTCTCTTATAACTTAGTATAAGATATATTACTACGCTATAATAACCCTAGCTCTAAATAAGTTATCTAGGTTAATAACCTCTTACTAAGCGTTCTCTACGTTTTCCCTTACTCTTTAGTATTAAGTTATTATAGCTACTATAGTTATAATAGTATTAGTATGCTATAGAGCGCTATACTAACTAGAGACTAAGGCGTCTCTACCCCTAGAGCTATCCGTTTAAAAGGGGCGTTATTTTATACTAGCCCTTATAGTATTAATAAATACTTTTAAGGTCTCTATACTACCTTCTAAAGTAATAATACTTATCTAGAGGTTTACTAGTAGGTTACTAATAAACCCTAGCTTCCTCGCTAGGGTTAGGAGTATATTATTATATTTTACCTCCCCCTCTATATAATCTAGCCTCTTAGATAGCCTATTTACTAGGTTTATAACCCCTAACTTATACTCTAAGTTAAAGTTAAATACTAAGAGTTTATATACCTATCTAGTAAGCCTTCCCTAAAGGTCCTATGCTAACGCGCTAATAACTCCCTATAGCGCCTAGTAATCTATTAGGATTATAAACTTCTTTAATATACCCTAAAAGTAGTAAGCTTAGTAGTTTAGGCTTTTAACTATAGCGAGAAGCTCCTATTAGCTTACTCCCTTATACTACTTAATATTACTAAGCTTTTATAAATAGTAAGTAATTAGTTATTACTAGCTATTAATATATTATAATAAGATACTAGATATAGCTTTTATAAAAGTATCTATCTTAACCCTTATCTTATAAGTTAGGTCCTAATATTAGAGAATAGTTACTAAGTAGAAAGCAGCTTAGAGCTATTTAAAGGCCTATTAAGCCTCTTCTAGCTAGTAAAATTCGCTTCCCTTCTTATTATTCTTACTACCCTTTATTAGGGATATTATAGGGGCTATAATATCTGAATAGCTTATAATAAACTTATAGTAGAAATTATAGAATCCTAGGAAGACTTAGATCTCCTTATATATCTTAGGTAGCTTCTATTTAGTAGTAGCTTAGATACGGGTTTAGTTTATTAATATACCTTTAGGTATAATAATATACCCTAGGAACTCTACTCGTTATTAGTAGAACCTATATTTACTAAGCTTAGTATATAGTACCTACTAATAAAGCCTATAGAGTACTTAGCAAAGGTTCTTTATATAGTACTCTCTTATCTTAGAGTAAATTATAATATTATCTATATTAATAATATAATAGGTATTTAGTAGCTTAGTAAGCGCTTAGTAAATATATACCTAGAACGTTACTAGGGCGTTTATAAGTCTAAATAGTATAATAATATATTTAAAATACTTATAATAAGTCCTAAAAGCTATCTTCTAGTAGTTTTCTAGCTTAATAT
>JAVHLU010002446.1:0-18258 GCA_036785755.1 Colletotrichum ledebouriae
TAGTATATTAGAAAGGTATTAAAGTTATTATAGCTATAGATACTACTTTCTCCTATAATAATTATAAACTTATACTAATAACGCTTATATTACTAATAGAAGATATTAATATAATATATAAGATAAAGGATAAGAAGATTTAACCTATTAATAACGCTATATTAGATAGTTTAACCCTAGATAGAGACCTAGAGTAGAAGTTAAAAGTATAAGTAAAAGCTAAGAAAAATATAATACTAGATCCTAGCGCCTTATTTATAAGCCTAGTTATACTAAAGTTTTTAATTATTAAGTAAGGAATAAGGCTTATAAGAGCTTAATAAGAAGCTATTCTAAAGACTATTAATTACCTATAGTCTAAAGAAAAGAAGCTCCTTTTAGCTATTCTTATTATAAGAGAGAAAGCTTTAACCTAGGAATTTAAGTATTATAGCTCTATATACCCTTCTATTATACCTCTATAGATAATTTAAATAATATTATATAAAGTATAATAAGCAAAAGGAATCCTAATATTAAGAGGACTAGAATAGGATATTATTATAATTCTAAAGGATAGACTAAAGAAGGGAATCCTTAAGCAAAGTTATATAGCTTATTATAATCTATTCTTCTTTATATAAAAGAAAGATAGTAAGATAAGGCTTATTAACTTAGTAACTAAGATAAATATAGTTATAATATAAGACGTAGCACTACCCCTTTTAGTAGACGATTTTTTAGAAGACTTTACTATATATTAATTATTATTACTACTAGACTTCTTCTTAGGATATAACTAAGTCCCCTTAGACCCTATAAGTAGAGACTTAATAACGTTTATATTACCTATCGGATTACTATAGATATATATATTACTTTAAGGAGTAATAAACTTAGTTACTTAGTTTATATAGGTTATAATTAGAATCCTATATAACCTTATCTCTAGCTACTATAAAGCCTTCCTTAATAATATTACTATTAAAGAACTAACTTCGCGATATAATAAAGAAGAGATCGAGTCTTATCTAGGGATTTATAGATTTATTTTAAAATACTTATAGAATATTAATAAGGTCTTAGTTAATTTAGAGCTAGTAGAGTATATAATAGTAGTAGTTCAGTTATAGTAGGCTTAGGAAGTAGTAATAATTATTAGCTATATTTATAGTACTAATAGGCGCTATCTAGAGGAAGTAAAGATAGTTAAGATCTATAAATAGGTTACTTATACTAATTTAATAGAGTTAAGGGCTTTCCTTAGGATTATAACGTTCTATAGATCCTAGGTAAAGGACTACTCTACTATTATAAAGCTACTTACTAACTTAATTAAGAAGGATACCTTATTTAGCTAGGAGGAGAAATAATAGATAGCTATAGATACTTTAAAGATAATACTTATAAGGGCCCTAATCCTTATTACTATAGACTATAGCTCTAAAAGAGGAGATATCTACTTTATAGTTAATACTAGTAATATAAGATAAGGCGGAGTCCTAGGATAATTTATTAATAACTCGCGCGTAGTCTCTTACTTTAAGAGTAGTACTTAGTTAGGATTAGAGCTATTATATAACGCTAGGAAAAAGGAATTATATAGTATTCTAAAGGCTTTAAAGAGGGTATATAACTATTTATATAAATAATACTTTATTCTAGAGATAGACGCTTAGATATTAGTTATATAACTTAATAGAGTAGCTATAAACCTCCTAGGAGCCCTTATTATTTATTAGATTATATAGATTTAAATATTTAACTTTAAAGTATAATATATTTATAATACATAGAATATAATAGTAGATAGCTTATTATAAAAACCCCGGGGACCTTTTAATATTATTAATAAGGAAGCTAAGGGGGAGATTAACTCTTAGATCGATTTATAGATCTTCTTTATAGATATAGAAGCTAGTTCCTTCTTTAATTAAGCTTAATACTATAGTAATAAGTAATATATAGAGGAGGTCCTAGTAAGAAATATAGAAGTTATTAGTAATGAAATAAATATCTTAGATATACTTCTTAATAATTTATAAACCTATTTAGTATATTCTTAATAAATCGCTTATTATTTAGTAATATAGAGACGCCCTCTAGGAATTTAGCTAGTAAGGTATTATGACTTTAAGACTAGAGCGTTAGATTATTATATTTAGAATTACTTACTTTTTACTTGACTAATAAATTAAAAGCTAATATTATAATAAGTTATTAATAATCCTAAGTAGTAGAAGAAGCTAATTATAAAGGCTTATAAAGAGAGTAGTTATTAAGGTAAGTAAGCTATAGCTAGAAGACTATCTAATTACTATATCTAGGCTAATATATATATAGAGATTAGTAAATCCCTAAAAGGTTACTCTAATTACTAAAAGAGGAGAGCTTAATATATAGATAATATAAGGGCTTATAGCTCCCTAAAGGGACTACCCTTTACTAGGATCTTATTAGATATATAGAGAGTAGGTAAATAGTACCTTATTAAAGTAAGAGATCTACTAATAGGATAGCCTAAAGCCTACTAGCTTAAGAGAGTAATTTTAATAAAAATCGCTAAGTTTATTTAGGAAGAGATTATCTATTACTATAGATTATATAGCAAATATATTATTAATAGAGGGCTAGAGAATAAGGATACTATTATTAAATTTAATAAGAAATATAGTATAAGGAGGAAAGTAATATCTATATATAACCTAAGGGCTAATAGTATAGTTAAGACTAGTTATTAGCTAATTACTTATATATTATTAATCTAGACTAGAGGATAGAGAGATATTAACTCTTAATTATACCTTCTTACTACCCTATTTATAAACTAATTAAGTATTTATACTTTAACTAGCTTTAGCCCTTTCTATTTATTATATAGGTTTAAGCCTATTACTCCTATTAAGACCCTAATACTAACCTAGAGAGTTCTTAATTAGGATTTAATAATAATAGAGGAAGAGGAGGTTTAAATATATCTATAAGCCTTCTTATAACCTAATAAGGATAGAAAATAAGCTAAAAAGATAATTAATAGTTAATATAAGAAAATTATAGAATTTTCTAATAGTTAATATAAGAGGATCATAAGGAAGGAGAGGCTAGAGGTAAGTAATTAAGTATTAGTATTTAATATTAAGGGTTCTATTAATAAGTTATCTATTAAAAAGCTTAACTACTAATAGTAAAGCCCTTTTTATATCTTTTTATAAGCTCTAAACGCTCTATTATATTAATTAGTAATATTAATAAGTAATAAGGTTACTAGAAAGATATTTAATAGGAATTAACTTTATAAATTTATTTAAGCTCCTAAAGGGTATTAGGAACTAAGTAATTTAGATATTTATAGATCTAATTTAAAAAGAAACTTAGTAAAAGTCTTCTTAGCGCTAGGGAATAAAGAGTATAATAATTATATACCTAAAGAAGAGGGGGAGGAACTTATAATACCTAGAGAAAGTAATTAGGAGAAAGAAGAGGATTTATTATAATTAATAATATAATTAAAATAATATTTAAAGGATTTAAAAAAAGTAATTAAAGCTTTAAAAGCTAGATAATAACTAATTATTATAATTCCTAAGATAATAAAGGAGAAAGAGAAAGGGTATACTAAGATAGAGGATCTAGGGGATATATAAGGCTTCTTTTATTATAACTTATTTTAATTAATAATTTATAGACCTATTCTTATTTTCCCTTCCTTTTATTTCTTAATTTAAAAGTTTAAGATTCTAGGGATAATATTCCTAAACTTTAGGGATAGGGGTAAGAAATAGTATTAATAACTCCCTACTTATTTAAAGCACGCCCTCTTATTACTATTTAATATAATAATAGCTTAGATAACTTTAATATCTATTAGTAGTTATAATAGGGTTATTAAGCCTAGGAAAGTATAAGATCTTTAACCTTTTAGTAATAATACTAAAGCCCCCCCCCCTTATTAAATAAATATAAGATTAATAACTTAAAGATAAGAGAGAAGAAGAGAAGGGGAAAGAGGGTATTAAAATTATAGTTATTAGCCCCTAGGGGGGATATTAGTAAACCCTTCTTACCCCCCCCCCCCCCTTTCCTAGAAAGGATTATTACTAATATTAGATTACTTACTACTAAAGAGAAAGAGAAGGATACTTATAAAAAGGATTATATTAATTTTATACCTAGATATACTTTAACTTTAGCTTTATAGACCTATTTATATATTATTCGCTTTAATTTCTTATTAAAACCTAACTAGCTTCTTATTCTCTTTTTTTTCTTTTTACCCCCCCTTATATATTATATAAATATATTTAGAAACCCTATTTTCCTACTTTAATTTATAATATAAAGACCTAAGTAGTTTATAATTTCTATAATACTAAACTCTAGAGGTAGCTCTATTATAAAAGAGTAATAAGAGTATATAAACCTAGCTTTAGGGTAATATTCCTAGGCTTATTAATAGTATTTATTATAAAGGAGTAAGAAGTTAAACTTAGTTATAGCTATAACTATAATATCTACTAGAATTTAGAATTATAAGATCTCCTTAATACTATTAAACTCTCTACTCCTCCTTACCTTATTATTATATTTAATTCTATACTTATAGCGCTTATAAATACTTAGATTATTATATAAGTAACTCTCTTAAGTTTTATAGAAGAAGTAATTAGTATTAAGCTCGGAATTACGCCGCAGCCCCTTTGCAAAAAGACTATAACAAATTCACCTAGTTCGCAGGCATAATTCGGGAAACACTATATAGGTATTTTAACCTATACCCTCTACTAGTTAAGGAAAACAATATAGGAACCCTATACGTTCCTACTACTCGTAAGTAAACCCTCTAAATATTATAGAGTCGGACGCGCGCCGCACCAGGGCCGATTATATTAGAGCCGAACGGGCTACTAAGGCTCTCGTGGCCTGGAACCGCCCTCGCTAAACCTTCCAGCAAGGCGCTGCGAAAGCTACCAGGCTGTGTATTGTCAGGAGGCGCGGAGTTAGAAGGTCTGTTGCACTTGAGCAGGTAAAATCACTATGCAGTGGCCAGAGGCTAAGTAATTAGTATTAGGAGTACTTAGTATAGAGATATATTTAAAGTACGGTTTATAGATATAAACGCTAGTTATAAGGTTCCTAGTAGTATAAGCCTACTCTTTATAATAAATATAAGGTATTATATTATAACTACCTTAGGATTAAATAAATAAACTATATATAGCTACTACGCGCTAAAAGACCTTTATCTCCTATAAGCTAGTAAGGAAAGTAATAGAGGTATAAATAAAGACTTAGTAGTAGAATTCTCTAGACCCCTTAGTTACCCTAAATATTTATTTAAAGTCCTATTTACTAAGATAAGCCTTCTAAAAAGCTAGCCTTATTACCTTAATAGTCTTATTAGAGAATATCTATAATATAAAGGCTACTTCTAAGTATTTATTACTAGGGATATTAAGTTAAAGCTAAATAAGGCTCGTAGCTACTTAAGAATTATAATTATTAGCTAGAGGGTATAGTAATATTAAAAAAAAAGGAAAGAATACCTAAAATTAGTTATTAAAGTATTAAATAAAAAGAGATATATTATATTTCTTTATTTTAAGTATAGGATTATTAAGACTAAGGACCTAAAGGGTTATTATTAATAGGAGATAATAAGAGCGAGGTTAATTAGTATTTTTAATACTTAAGATAAGGAAGTTATAATTAGCTATAATAAGAAGATATAATTTATAGATATAAGAAAGAAAGTATTAAAGGGTTAAATAAAGATTAAAGTAGCTAGGTAAAAGTAGTTATTATAAGAAGAGAAGCTAATAATAGAGGATAGAGGAGGAAGTTTATTTAACTTATAGCTAGGCTACTTATTTTAATAGCTACTACTAATTATTATTTCCTTTATTCTTTCCTTTTATATAATTACACTAATTTATTATTCTATTTATTATAGGTTTTTTATCCTAAGTTTATTTTATTTTTTTAAGGCTAAGGAGAATAAGGGAGGAGAGTTAAATATTCCTTCTATAAGCTACTAATAAATTACTATATTATTAAAATAATTAGTAGATATAAAAATATACTCCTTACCCCTTAAGCCCTCTAATTTCTCTCTCTCTTATATATATATTATTTACTTTTAAGCTTAATTTATTTACTAATTATATAATTTTACTATACTATAGCTCCTCCTTTTCTTTAAATACTACTTCTATTTAGTTCTTTAGCTTATAAATTACTTATACTTTCCCTTTATTAACTTCTCTCCTCATATATTATAATAGGGAAAGTTATTTTTTATAATAATTAAGCGTTAGATATATAGATCTAGGAGTTAAGATCCTTAAACCTTCTTATCCTTAAAATTAGACTTTTAATAGAGCTTATACCTAATAAACTAAGTATAAATAGGTTTTAAGTATAGGGATAAAATAATAGAGATATCCTAGGCTTTAGACCTCCTAATAAGCTTAATTACTAGCCTTAGCTACTTAAATATAGTATATACCCTCCGCCTAGGCAGGATAATATCTCTAGTTAAATAGACCCTTTTAATATAATATTAAAATATATCCTTATTAAGTATTAGAATAAGACCTTAGAAGTAGTAGAGAAGATAATTCGCCCTTTATACTTATAATAAGTTATAGCTAGTATATTTAATACTATTAGTATACTTAAAATAATAACTCTAATATATACTAAGGATATCTTAGTAGTTACTCGTTACTTTATAAGGCTTACTAAGCCTAGCTAACTGCTCTAATATAAGATAATTAGAGGTATAGAAGATAATTTTAAAGATAGAGATATAAGGGATATTATAGTTACTTAAATTAAAGCTAAGTCCCTTAATATACTCCTTATTTATTTATAAGCGCTTAAGTTTATAAGGGTAGTTATTATAAGTCTATTAATTAACTTATAAGATAGGAGAAACTAGTTTTATAATAATTAGTAATTAAAAAGAGGAGCTAAAGGATAACTATAAACTCTAATACTTATTTAACACGGTCCACGTAGTAGGCGAAAAATATAGGTGAGAATTCTATGAATTTCAAAGGTTTTTTCCTTAAAGGTAATAAGCCTTTTTATAAGGGTTAACACGTTTAGGTACGTTTAACGCGTTAAACGCGTTAGACGCCCTTAAGCGGGATAACTATACTAAGCGTATTTAGTATTAATTACCTATATAAGAAGAAAAAGGCGTTAACTGCGATATATAGTATAAAATTTGATTTATACCTCCTATCGTAGTAATATACTAGTAAGTAGAGCTATATTATTATATATAAGTAACTATATATAACCTTACTTCCTTTCTATTCTATATATTTTATTGAGCTCGGAATTACGCCGCAGCCCCTTCGCAAAAAGACTATAACAAATTCACCTAGTTCGCAGGTATAATTCGGGAAATATTATATAGGTATTTTAACCTATACCCTCTACTAGTTAAGGAAAATAATATAGGAACCCTATATATTCCTACTACTTATAAGCAAACCCTCTAAATATTATAAAGTCGGACGCGTGCTATACTAGGGCTAATTATATTAGAGCTAAATAGGCTACTAAGGCTCTCGTAGTAATGCCCTCGCTAAACCTTCTAGTAGGGTAAAAGCTACTATATAAGATAACTCCTTAACCTAAAAGGTTAACCTTCTAGTAAGGTGCTAAAGGTACTACGAACGCTATTATATAAGAGGTAACTCCTTAACTAGAGAGGTCTTTCCTAGGAGGTTCTTATAGCTAGAAGTATAAGAAGCTCTACTATAAGTAGGGCTTTATACCTCTCCCTTATCCTTATCCTTATCCCTTAACTATATTAGCACTAGACCCTATATATAAATATACTAAGCCTAAGCGAGGTACGCCTTTTAGTATAAATAATATAGAGGGGATCGCTAGAGAGTTTAGCCTTAATATGATTAATAAAACCCGCTCCTTTATTAACTACTCCGCTATATATAGAGAGTATATTATTAGTATAGCTCTTAAGAGGGCTTACCTTAATACCCCTATAGGGGACTCTATAAGGCGTAATAGTATTAGAGCTAAGTAAGTAAACTTAGTAGTAGAAGTTTAGTAAGTCGTTATATACCCTATAGAGTAGCCCTTCTTTAAGCAAGTCCTCTATATTACTAAAGCAGAGGTAGCCTAGGTAGCCTAAGTAGATATTAGTAAGTATAGCTTATACTAACTACTTTAATATAGAGAGAGCGTTACTAATAATAGCATAGCTAGCGGACGAAGCGGTAATAGAGGCAGTATTAGTAGCGCGGGTAGTATACGAGAGGAAAAGTCGATAGTTTTATAATTTAAATAATTAAAAACCACGCTATTATTAATATAAAGTTAAAGATCGTGAGGCTATCTAGTATAATAGGCACGTATAAGTGCGGCTATAGTTAGGAAAGGATCACGTGACTAAAGGCTATGTATTATCAGGAGGCGCGGAGTTAGAAGGTCTATTGCACTTAAGCAGGTAAAATCACTATATAGTGGCCAGAGGCCTATATATTTTATTATATCCTACTTTAGGCTAAGGGAGTCTTAGGTATAATATTAGCTATCTTTAAGAGGTCGGGGTAGTCCTTATCCTTATTATTAATAATCTCTTTAGCTATAACTAGGAGTTAGTTAATATTAATACTATAAGTAGTAGCTAGTTAGGTATTATCCTTATATTACTCTAGGAATAAGTAGCGAGATTTATTACTAACCTTAGGGTATGCCTTAGTAATACTATTATCTTTAATTATAGCGATCGAGGTAGCGAGGGAGGCGATATTAGTGCGAAGGCCTCGAAGGTTAGTAGCGTGTTTATACTAAAAGTTAGCTACGTCCGTAGCCTATGAACGAGTTAAGGGCGCGGACGTACGCATATAGACTAAGGATAATTAAGCCGTTCTAGATAAGCGTATATAGGGTAAGGCGTTTAGCGCAGCAAGTAGTAATAAAGTCGGTAGTATTAAAGAAATAGAGGTGCTAAAGGTATATATTAATTACCTCCTAAGTAGTTAGGAACCTTATATAAGAATAGGTAAGGCGATAGAAGCTAGCGATATAAGTATAGGATTACTAGTTTATAATAACGATCTTCTTAACGCTAGTAGTAATATTAGGTATCTTAGTAGAGCTAGGCGTATTAATAGCATTAAAGGGGCTAATATTAGAGGAAGGATTAATATTAGGGTAATCCTCTAGGCTAGTAGCTAATATTATATACTTAGTAAACGACCTAGTAGTAAGATATTATTCTAGGCTAAAGAAGCCTAGGCTCTCTTATATTAATCCCTAGGGAATAGTTATTATAATAAACTTAAACTTATTAGTAGCTAACTTAATAAATTAGCCTAGGTTAAGAGTAATAGTGCTAGTATTAGTAATA
This sequence comes from Colletotrichum ledebouriae, assembly GCA_036785755.1. Taxonomy (NCBI): domain Eukaryota; kingdom Fungi; phylum Ascomycota; class Sordariomycetes; order Glomerellales; family Glomerellaceae; genus Colletotrichum; species Colletotrichum ledebouriae. The sequence goes on from JAVHLU010002446.1 coordinate 9,371, forward strand.
TAACCCTTAGAGAGCGCTATAATTAGAGCGATCTAGGTCTCCTTATATCTATTAAGTAGTATAGAGATATAGCTAAAATATTTACTATAGGCTTATATTCCCTTAATAGCCTTAATAATATCTATTATATTAGGGGTATTAATACTAGTAGCTTACTTCTTAGGAGTAGCTATCTTATTAGTCTTATTCTAAGGAATAGGAGTTAATCTAGTGCTAGTTATAATAATATTAGTTAATAGTCGAGGTTTAATATATTTAGTAGCGTTAGTAGCTTAGTTAGGTTAGCTAATATTAAGGGATAGTTTAGGCTCATTAATATTAATAGTTTTATTAGCTTAATTATATTTAGTAGTAATAGGTTTATTATCTCTACTTAAGGCCTCTCTAGAATTAATAGAAATAGGCGTACTAGTGATATTAGTAGTATAGTATAAGTTATATTTAAGGGAGTTCTATATAGCATTATAGAGGGATAGCTACTTAAGGTTTAAGATAGCGTTAGGGAATTAGTAGTAGAACTTAATTTAGTTTATAAATAGTAGTTAGGTAACTAAGTAAGTATTAATACCTAGGTAGATAATAAATAGGGTATTAGAAATATTATAACTAGTTCTATAATATTAGGTCTCTTAGTTAAGGGCGTGCTTAAAGATTTCTTAGTAATAAATATAGTATCTAGGCTTATTATAAGGGATCTTAATATTAGGTAGGTAGTAGTAAATATAGTTAAGGGTAATATACTTAATATCTTTATATTTAGAGCGTTATCTATTTATAGTAAAGTAATACCTAGGTATATATAATATAGGTTACTCTAGTAGCGCTAAGCGTGTAATAATATAGAGCGTTAGTAAGATTCCTTAATATCTAGACGAGGATAATAGTAATAAAGGGAGATATATAAGTATAATAATAGTATAGTAATAGGGTTAAAGGCGTTAACGCTCTTTAGCGAAATATATATATAGAGGGAAAAATACGCTTAATATTAAATAGGTAAAGGTAGTAGTAATAACTAGTAGGGTTACCTAGTAATATAAATTTGTTTTATATATATATACTTAAGCGCTAATTCTTCTTATTAGTTAAGTAAGAGTAAGGATTAACCTTCTAGCGAGGAGGGCGGTTATATTTATAAAGGTTCTTATAGTACTAAGGGTAGAAGGAGTTTAAGAGGGAAGGTATAATAAGCATAGTTATCTTTACTAATAGGATAGATATAAATATTGCTATTATTAGGGTGAAGTTCTTAGATATGCTAGGCGTACTAAATATCTTTATTTTATAATAAAGCCTTAGTTATAATACTCTTTATAATCTACTTATTTATTTAAGGCGCTTTAAGCGGCGCGTTCCTTATTTATAATATATATTATATTATTCTACTAGGCTCTTACGAGGCCTTCCTCTTAAGCGCCTTAGTAGTCTTTTATTAAGCTCTAATACTAGTTTAACGCCCTATTAGATAGGTCTTTAAGCTTATACTTATCTATAGAGCTATTTTATCTCTTATTCCTTACTTTTAAACGTAGTAATAAGTTTATTTATATTTATAGTATTTTTATCTATCTAAATAATATATATTAGTAAGTAACCTTTCTATTTAATTAGATATTATACCTTTCCTCGTATAAGGGTTCGCTTCTTAAGAATACTTTTAATCTCGAAATACTTATATACTTTAAGCTAATAAATATTATTATCTTCCTTGATATTAACTAGGCCTTAGTAGTTATCTTAATAGTTAAATAGGTTACTACTAGGGGCTAGTACTAGTATAAGTTAGATAATAGATATAACTAGGTAAATATTTATATTAAGTAGAATATCGAGGCGGTATACTAACTTACTAATACGTTTAAGGACCTTAAATAGAATATACTAGTAGCTATACTTTAGGTTTAGTTATCCTAGTAAATAATATCCTAATCCTATCTTAAGGTATACCTAGTCGCCTAGCTTAAAGGTAATAAAACGATATTTTTTATTATACTATTCCTTTATATATAGCTAGGCTACTGCGATTAAAATCTTTACTTCCTCCTAGAAGATTTCACGGTTTATTTTAGGGTTAATATTACCTAAGATATTTAACGCGTTATTAGTGTTTTACTATATAGGATTTAGTTTAGTAAATAACTAATAACTTATAAATAGGCGTTATTAAGGTTATATTAAAGGCTTAGTAGTAATATTACCTAGTTACTATTAACGAGGTTAAGAAAGTAATAAATAGCTAGTTCAATAGTTTAATTTTTATATTCTGAAATACTATTAGTTTATAGATAATATACTATTAAGAATCTCAATTTAGTATATAATTTAGCCTATAGTATAGTCTAAAACTTTAAAAGGAACTTTTAGTTATAATTAGATATAATAGCTTTTAGTATTCCCTAGTTACTACGCTAGAGGCTATAAAAAAGGAGGTATCCCTAGATCTTAGTAGTATATATTAAGTAACCTAGGATAAGAAGAGTTACTTTAGAGAACTTATTAGTCATAGTAAGTACTATATTAAGAAGTAGGAAGTTCTCTACTTTATAGCCTAAATACTATAAAGGTATTTCGGGAAGTCTAATAATAAAGTCTATAGTAATTATATAGAAGGGAATAGCTAGTATTAATATTAGCTATATCGCGCTAAGTAGTAGTTAATATTCTATATTTATAGTTCCGTATTATAAGTAATTAGCTATATAATTATTAACTTATTATTTAAGACGTAGTATATAAAAGTATTTATTAATAGCTCTCTACGTCTATTCCTTACTAAAGTAATAGTAGTTATTATAAGCTTCTTTAATAAGAGGCGTTACTAACTCTTTCGGGATATAGAGCCTTTATTTATTAGTATAGGGGTTAATATAATAAAGAAAACTATTATATAAAACGAAATTAAGGTCTATATTATCTACCGTTTTATAGAGTATCTTATATACTCTACTCTAGGACTTAGAGTTAGTATATAATTAGATAAGCTTAGCCTTAAAGTCGTCATTAAGAGATACTTCTATTATAAAGTTAATACCTATTAGTATATTATCCTATATCTTATTAAGTTCCCTAACGTCTTTAATAGGGATTTCTATTATAAGTAGGCGTAATAATATATCCGCTATAATATTTAATATTCTAGGGATATAATAATATACTAGGGAGAACTAGCTAAGATATTCTAATAATAATATAAGTTATAAGTTAGACCTCGTCTTATCCTCTAACTATAGCGACGTTTATTTAATAATATTATATGTTACTAAATAGTTAGTAAGTACTATTATAGGGTCTTATCTAGATAAATATAGTATTAGCTAATACTTTTTCACTACCTATACTAAGTAAGTAACTTTAAGTTTAGTAGGCTAATACTTCTATTTAGCTTAATTAAGGGCCTTACTAATATAGGTAATTAGATATATATTAGTATACTTAATAGGGTCGTAAGGTTTCTATTTAATATAGTTAGCTAGCTAGAAGATTAGCGCGGAGTATCTATATTCCTTTAATAAGTTAAGCTATATAAATAACTATTTATCGGGGTTATAGTAAAATAAAGCGTTATCCGCTATTAAGGCGTCCCTAACGTTATTAAAACTAGCTACTTCTAGCATAGGTTTAAAACTTATCTTTTAATAAAAGAGCTTTCTTATAGCGCCTTTATCCTTCCCTTAAGCTTAGGCTTAGGTAAGTAATATAGTTTTATACTATTAGAGTAGTTACATATAATAACTATAGCGTAGTATCATATATTATAGAAAACTAGTTATACCTATCAAGTATTTAAGCTAGTAGAGGTTATAAGGGTACTTAATTTTCTTAATAATATTAATATAGTCTTAAGTATTTAATAGTCTAAAGGTATTAATAATAAAGCTAAGTAGCTTAATAGAAGGATATCTAATAAACGACTTCTTTACTAAAAGTAAGAGTCTAATATCTATAAAGAGTTTAAGAATCGTATCGAGGTGCTTAAGATAGGTATTAAGGTCCTTCGAGGTAATAATAATATTATTAATAAACGCGCAGGTATATTCCTTATATAGTTATAAGAGTCTATCTATAACGCATTAAGCGTGAGTAAGTAAGTTATAGAATCCTATACGTACTACCTTCGAGTATTCTTATCCCTAGTAGCTAATTATAGTAAATTAATCTTAATATTCCTTCTTAATAAGAAATTAATAGAAGAAGGATCGAGAGTTAATTATAGTAATCTATAGTTTATTATAAAGGTATTTAATAATATCTTTTTATAATAATATAGGGTATATATTAGGGATTATAGCTTTATTAAGAGCACGTAGGTCTATAACTATATAACCTTTATACTTACTATCTATAATTCGCTATATAGTAAATATAGGGGCTCTAAATAATATAGGTCTAGAGTTACCCTATTCTATATAGTTTTAAGTATAGAGCTCGTCTAAGGTTTTATTAATAAGTTTCTTATCTTCTTTACTAATAGGATAAGGTTGTTATCTAATATTTATATTCTACTATTCTTTAATAGGTTCGACCTTAAGGTATTAATCTTCTAGAAGGTTAATTAGTCCTTAGTCCTTCTAAATAGTAGGGTAATATAAGATAACCTCTTTAAGGCGTTATATAGCTTTAGCGTCTTACTTATAAATATATATACCTTCCTTAGTAATAACTACTAGTAAGTCTTTAAGCTTAGTTATACCTATCTTACTATTTAAGTTAATATTCCCCTTATAGATATCTCTACTATTTAGTGTTATATTATTATTAGTTACGCCGTAGTTAGTAAGCGCTTCCTTACTAGTTAGGTTAGAGATTTCTACTTATTCGCTAACTAATAGTTCTAATAGCTAAGCGAGTATTATAAGCTTATAATTAGAAAGGCTAAAAACGGCGTAATACGTTAGATCCTTATATAACGATATTAAAAAGGCTATTTATAATTAATCGTAAGTCTTTAGTTTAAGGTATCTATTAGACTTAAAGGGCGCTAGGGTTCTAAGCTTAGTGCCTTATTTAATCTTTAATAAGTAAGGAGCGTTATTAATAATAGGAATAATTAGTAAATTACCTATATACGCATACGTGCACCCTTTATGCTTTAGGCTAAATAGAAGGGACTCTATTTTACTAATAATATCTTAATTTAAATAGCAGAGCGATTATATAGTATAATAATTATATTTCTCATAGCGTATATATTACAAACTTTTAAAGGGACTTTTAAATAGATCTAAGAGGGATTTTCAATATTATTATAGGATATAATTTAAACGTACGATTCTAAGTTTAGAACGTCGAGCTTATTAGATATATTAAAGTCTTACCCTATAAGTAAACTAGTATCTAAATATAAGATAAGCTATATATTTATATAGAGCTTAGTAGTTATTATATAGCTATTAGGTTATTATGCTTATATAAGAATTATAAAAGTTACCTAGGCGATAGTCTTAAGGCTTCCTACGCCTTAGAGCTTAAATACCTTAGGTTCTCTTAAGAGGGTATAGAACTATTATAAGTAGGCTTTGCTTATAACTAAGTAGTTTACGCTAGTATTAATATAAACTACGATTAGTAGTCCGTTATAATAGCCCTGGATAATAATCTTAGCGTATATATAGCGGTATAAACATATAACTATATATTACTATAGCTTAATAGGACTAATAAGCGTTATATTTAGCTAAGGGGATAGAAGCGTCTAATATAAGAAGATACCCTCGAAGTTAGTATATAGCTTAGTATTATAAAGGCAGGTTTCGCACGAGTAGATTCTAGGATCCTTAAGGAGCGAATTTTAAAAGAAGTTAATATTAAAAATAAGGTACTTATCCTTATATCTAGGGATATAACCTAGAGGGTATTTATAGTAATAAGTAGGTTAAGTAACTAGGTTAATATACTTAGGATCGTCTTCTTATTACTCTTAGTTATCCTTATTATTAGTACTAATAACTAAGTCTTCTTTATATAAGTCTAAATCCTTGCTAGCCTTAATATACTAGATATAGTTAAAGTCGCCCTTATCTAACGAAGTATATACTTCCTCTTCTACTTACTCGCGACTAATACCCTTAATTATATAAGCTAAAGGATAACTAGGTAGTTAAGGATATTAAACGTATTAACTAAGCTATTTATATTAGTATTCAGGCCTTTATTATTAGTTAAACTAAATTTCCTTACGAGCAGACGATAAGGGTTTAGTAGCTATATTAGTAGCTTACCTTATAAGTCTTAATAGTAATAAGCTAGATATAGTCTCTTTTAGGTTTATAAAATATAGGTACTAAGTAGCTATAGTATAGCCTACCTTTAAGGTCTCTTTTAGTAATAATTATATTACTAAGGTTCCTATATAGGTCGCCTTAATAGATAGTTAGACTAATACTCGCTAGGATCCTTTAGTAACTATTTAATACTAGCTACGGACTATCTTCTATAGGCTTATAATAAACTTATTATAATTTATATTACTAGTTAGCTAAGGAATACTAATAACTAGTTTTATTTATCTATCTTATTATAGGTAATAGTTAATACCTTAGATTCGCTCTCTTTAGTATCCTTATATAGTCGAGTAACCTTAGTTATCTAGTATTAAATATTATATTAATTATATATTTAATATAGAGTATACCTCTCCTTAGTTAAACGTGCTTTAGTAATTTTATATAATAAATAAAAACGTTCGAGTAATAACTCTTTCTAATAGTCTAACCTATAGTTAGGGTCCTTAAGTTCCGCCTTCTTATTAAGTATTAGATTAGTATAATACTAGTCCGAGGTATACCTTAGTAAGGTTTAATATAGGTTAAGGGTAGCTATAGCTAGGTTCCTATTATCTAACTTAATATAGCTATTAATAGTACTAATAAAACGATATATATTTTAGTAGATAGTCCTTAAACTACTATTAATATATATATTATTAACTTTATTATTATATAGAGGTAGATTAAATAACCTAATTATATTAGTCTTAAATTAAGGAGTACTACGCCTAGGTTTTATAACTAATATACTAGCTATTACCTATACTATCCCTTCTTTATTTATAGAGAGAAGGAATATAAGAAAGTTATAGCTAACTAAGAACCTATTAGGGTTAGATAATAGTTTAATAATATCTCTTAGCCTAGCTAGTAGTTAAGGGTATTAATCGCCTTAGCTATTACTATTATTATAGCTAGGGCTACCTCTTCTATTATTTTAGCCCTTAGGGTCGCTATTATTACCTCTATTACTAGGATCTCTAAGTAGTATAAGTAGTAGTAGTAATAGAGGAGCGTCCTCTATATATTTAATATCCTAATTATATCCTTTACCTTTATTAAGGTTTAATAGACTAGCTTCTAGTTCCTAGGCGCCTATCTTATTATATTACTTACCCTAGCTATAGGTATTAAGGTAACTCTATAAGCTACTTAGCTTAGGTATAAGAGAGCTACTTATTCCTTTTCCTTAGATTAGAAATAAAATACTTAATATATCTTTACTTTCTTTAAATAATATATAGAAAGTATTTAAGCTTAGCTCTAGTATTAATATAATAGTTATATCCTTTAATATAAGTTTAAGAAGTAGGAGTTATAAACTATTTATAAAACTTCGTTTAAACTTATAATATTTCTCTAGAGTTAATAGGAGTATTAAGAAAGCTTTAGGGATTATTATTATATTAAGTTTAGATATAGGTTTTAGGATATTTAGCTTATCTATAGCTTTAGCTCTTAGGGTCTTATAGCCTCCCCTCTCTTTATCCTCTTTAAAAGGGAGCGTTAGGTCTAGAGTCTAGCCTTATTTAGTTTCTATTTTAATATATTAATTATAATAAGGGAGATTTAGGTAATACTATTACCTAATAATATTAGTAAATAGTTATAAATTAGTTATCTATACCTATAAGACCTTATTTTAAATATATTAAGTAATCTTATATACTTCTCTATATAGTATTAACTTTTAAATATATTTATAGTAGTTTACTAAACGTTATTTAAAGCTCTTATAAGTAATAGCTATAATACTCGCTTTTATAGCTAACCTAAGGAGGGTATACTTAGTCTAAGTAAATAGCGCGTAGAACTTATCTAAGTATTACTTAAGCGCTATTATAAAGTTTATAATAGTTAAATAGTTAATAAGTTCTAGAAGGTTAGACTTAAGACCTTCTTTAACCTTATAATTAGAAAGTAGCTTATAGGGTATTATTATTAGAGGTTTATTATCTCTTTAGGATATTCCTTAGTTAAAGAAATCTTTAAAGTTTAATATCTCTTAGGGATATCTCTTAGTTAAGGGAAATAATAAAAGGTTAATATCTTATATTAATATTTCCTAGTTAAGGGAAAAGGGGAGTTTAGAGGCTTTTAATAATATATAATACCTATAGGTATTAACTACTAAGATATTACTTTATATAAACTTAATAGGGTTAGCTATCTATATAGTTAAGTACTTTGCTTAATTATAAGAGATATCCTTAGTTATAAGGGGATATAGCTAACTATTAAGGTTATACTACTAATTAATATAATCTATATAATAAGTAAACAATATAGGTAAAAATTCTATAAATTTCGAAGGTTTTTTCTTTAAAAGCAATAAGCCTTTTTATAAGGGTTAACGCGTTTAGGTATATTTAACGCATTAAATACGTTAGACGCCCTTAAGTAGGATAACCGCGCTAAGCGCATTTAGTATTATTATTACTAGGAGCTTTCTACTAAGATATAAAGCTAAAGAAGTTTTAATAAGATAGCTATACCTAATAGAGCTTTAATATATAAACCCTCTATTATAAGCCTCTAGTCTCTACTTTATTAACTAGCTTAGGTTCTTTATATATATTAGAAGCCTAGTACCTCTAAAGTAGCCTATTAAGATAAGGTATT
>JAVHLU010002447.1:0-18257 GCA_036785755.1 Colletotrichum ledebouriae
ATTAGTATTAAGTCTACGAATAGTCCTAAGATTATTATTTATAAGGTTTAGTAGCTTCTATAGCGTTTAGATTAAAAGTATTATCTCCTTAGCTAGTAACTCTCTTAATAAGGGTTAAGATATCTATTTTATAATTAGCCCTATTAATATTTAAGATCCTAAAGTTCTATATAAGAGAGTTAATAATTAAGCTAGTAATCTAGGCTATAGAGGGTTCCTTAGCTTTAGCCCTCTACCTTATTAGAATTATCTTTATAGGGACTTAAAGCGTTATTATTAGTTTAAGCTTGACGAGGCTAGATAACTATTAAAGTTCCTAGTAGGTAATAAAATATTTAATTAGGGCGTCTTCTATTATAACCTATTACTTTAAAATAACCTTAGTAGGCTAATAGCTAAGACTTCGGGCTATAGCTCTTATAGCCCTCTTTATAAAATAGTAATAAGTAATATAAATAAGCTTAGTATTAATAAGTTCTAGGTCTCTATATTAGATAGCTCTCTATTAAAGCTATTAAATAGTAGTAATTAACGCTATAACCTAGGAAGGGTTATTACCCTTAATATAAGATGCTATAACTAGGTTCTAAAGGTCTTTATTAGGATCTTAATAAGACTTTAGGTCTATAAATCTAAACTAGTATAGAAGTCTCTCCTTAGCTTCCTTCTAGGTCTTAGCTTTACTAATATAAGATTTTATTATATCCTAATAGTCGCTAGAGCTATATATATAGACCTTATTCTTTATATCTTTATTAGTCTTATAGCAAAGCTTTAAAAGGCTCTTATAGTTAGTAATAAAGTTAGAGATATTAGTATTAATAAACTTAGGCGCTCTAGTTAAATAAGGAGTTATTACTATAATAATAGGATATCTTATAAGGAGATTAGTAAGGGCTATAATATCCTAATTAGTATAACTTCCTTTAGGGGAATATAAAGTGCTTAAGGGTATTACTCCTATCCTAGAAGTAGGATTCCTAGACCTATCTATATTATTATTAGAGGCTAGCTACCCTATAGCATAAGGTTATATCTCGCTAAATAAAGCTCCTATAAATCTCTCTTTAGGCTATTTCCCCTTATTAGAAGAGGATCTAATATCTAAGTTAGCTAAGGAAGAAGAAGATATAATACTTATAGGTTTATAAATATTAAACTTAATATAATATAGTTAAAGTAATAGAGTATTATAGTTAATAAAGTAAAGTTATTATTATAATATCTCCTAAATAGAAAGATAAAGTAAGTAGTTATAACCTTCTTTAAAAAAAATAAAAAAAGAATAATATAAACTAAATAACTAAATAAATATAGGAAAGGTCTAGTAACCTCGATCTTATTACTCTAGGTTATTATAGATCTACTTTAAGTCTTATTACTTAATATAGAAGGGTCTTCCTAATAATACTCTTATCTTAGAAGAATTCATAGCTTCTCTATATTAATATCTCTCTAAAGTTAGTACGTTACTCTTAATACTTAGGGCTATAATAGTAAGGGGTTTATTAGTCTCTAGTTACTAATCTAGTTAATCTCGCTATACCTATTAGCTTAGTAAGACTACTAATCTCTATATTAGTATTATATATAGCCACCTTAGCTATATTAGCTATAACTCGCTAGTTAAATAATACTAGCTTTAATAATATATAAGGGGGTAAGGAAAGGGATATACTCGCTAGAACCTACTAATAGTATAAAAAGAAAAAGAGAAAGGGAGGATTTCAGGGTCTGCGTCGTTCCTACCTTAATTCTATAAGAAAGTATAGCTATTATTATTCCCTCGCAACTAAGGTAGGTCTATAAATATCTTCCTCTCTTTAAACTACGGTTTTATTATTATTTATATTATTATTATTTATAACTTATTAATTTCTTGATTTATTATCGTATTCAAAGTAGATTAATTATATATATATATATATATTAATAGCAGGGATATATAGACGTAGCGAAGGCACCTAACTCTCTAAAAGGCTTATAAAGGCTATTAAAAAGAGTAAAAGAATCCGCCTCTAGGTACTATTAAAAAGGGCTAGAACTAAAGGGAACTAGAAAAATAATAAATAATATAGCTCTACTTATAAATAAGTAAGAATATTAAGAGTAAGCTTAAAAGATATATAGAATATCTTATAGATCTAATTAAAAGAGATCCTCTAAATTAGGTATAGATTTGCTAAGAAAATACTAAAAAAACGAGGTATAGGGTTATTAAGGTACTAATAGTAATAATAATAATACTATCCTTCTGTCTGCTATACTCCTCTCTTCTACGCTCTACTCCATAGTCTTCCTATAACGGGTCCGTGCGCTAAGGGAGTTTTCCGAAAGTTACGTAGCTAAGTCTATCCTATCCTATCCCAATACCTAAAGTTAGTTATTAGAGTATTAGATAAAAAGAGGTATATTATTTTTCTTTATTTTAGGTATAGGGATATTAAGACTAAGGACCTAAAGGGTTACTATAAATAGGAGATAATAAGGGCGAGGTTAATTAGTATTTTTAACGCCTAAGATAAGGAAGTTTTAATTAGCTATAATAAGAAGAAGTAATTTATAAATATAAGAGAGGAAGTATAAAGGGGTTAAATAAAGATTAAAGTAGCTAACTAAAAGTAGTTATTATAAGGGGGAGAAGTTAATAATAGAGGATAGAGGAGGATATTTATTTAATTTATAACTAGGCTACTCGTTTTAATAGCTACTACTAATTATTATTTCCTTTATTCTTTCCCTATATATAACTACCCTGATTTATTATTCTATTTATTATAGGTTTTTTATCCTAAGTTTATTTTACTTTATTAAAGCTAAGGAGGGTAAGGGAGGAGAGTTAATTATTCCTTCTATAGGCTCCTAATTAATTATTATATTATTAAAGTAATTAGTAGATATAAAAACGCACTCCTTACCTTTTAAGCCCTCTAGCTTCTCTCTCCCCTTTATATATATAATTTATTTTTAAGCTTAATTTATCTACTAACTATATAATATTAATTACTATACTATAGCTCCTCCTTTTCTTTAAATATTACTTCTATTTAGCTTTTTAGTTTATAAATTACTTATGCTTTCTTATTATTAACTTTTCTCCTAATATATTATAATAAGGAAAGTTCTTTTTATAATAATAAAGCGTTAGATATATAGATCTAGGAGTTAAGATCCTTAAACTTTCCTATCCTTAAAATTAGACTTTTAATAGAGCTTATACCTAATAAACTAAGGATAAGTAGGTTTTAGGTATAGAGATAAAATAATAGAGATATCCTAGGCTTTAGACCTCCTAATAAGCTTAGTTACTAGCCTTAGCTAATTAAATATAATATATACCCTCTGCCTAGGATAGATAGTATCCCTAGTTAGATAGACCTTTTTAATATAATATTAAAATATATCCTTATTAAATATTAGAATAAGACCTTAGAAGTAATAGAGGAGATAATTCACCCTTTATACTTATAGTAAGTTATAGCTAGTATATTTAATACTATTAGTATACTTAAGATAGTAACTCTAATATTTACTAAGGATATCTTAGTAGTTACTCGCTATATTACGAGGCCTACTAAGCCTAGCTAACTACTCTACTATAAACTAGTTAGAGGTATAGAAAACGATTTTAAAGAGAGAGATATAAGGGATACTATAGTTATCTAAATTAAAGCTAAGTCCTCTATTATACTCCCTATTTATCTATAAACGCCTAAGCTTACTAAGGTAGTTATTATAGGTCTACTAATTAACTTATAAGATAGGAGAAACTAGTTTTATAATAATTAGTAGTTAAGGAGAGGAGCTAAAGGATAACTATAGACTTTAATATTTATTACTAAGAGCTTTCTACTAAGATATAAAGCTAAGGAAGTTTTAATAAGATAATTATACCTAGTAGAACTTTAGTATATAGACCCTCTACTATAAGCCTCTAGTCTCTACTTTATTAATTAGCTTAGGTCTTTTATATAGATCGGAAGCCTAGTACCTCTAAAGTAGCCTATTAAGATAAGATATTAAGCTTAGATTAATTATCTATTAGAAGCTTTTACTAATAAAATACCTCCTAAAGGATACTAGACCTAACTTAGGTTAGATAGAATTCTACGTAATTAATACTTTAAATTAAGAGATAAAGATATTAAGAAAAGGATAGCTTAAGAAGATATTAAATATTAGATAGTAAAGTATACCCCTCGATTTATAGACCTAGAGGTTTCCTCTCTAGATAGGATAGATATTAACTTATTACTACTTATAAATACTAATTTATAAACTAGTTTAATAGTTCCTATTAATTTAGAAGAGTTAGATAGAGAGGAAGGATTATTAAAAAAACTAAATATTTAGAATATAAAAAGAAGGAATAACTATAAGAAGTAGAATAGGGAGTATAACTTATAGCGACTTATTAACTTTATAAAATATCTTAACTACCCTAGGTCTATAAAACTATTTATATTACCCTAATTAGCCCTTACTACCCCGAGAGATATTATATTTAGCCCTACTAATACCCTAGCGGGATTTAATACTACGAGACCTAAAGGGAGCCCTATACTAAATAAAGATAAGCTTATACTAGTAGTCCTATAGTATATATAATAGAACTAAGAATATACGAATTACTTAATAACCTAGTATAGAATAGGGTTATTTATTATAAGTTTAGCTTAGGTAAAATATTTATTAGACCTTTATAATATATAAGGGAAGCTAATAAGATAGGAGGAGTTAGATAATTTAGAGGTTATAGCCCTTTTTATATTTATACTTAAGGGCTACCCTTATAATATCTATACTCTAATCTATAAGCTAGGCTAGTAACCTAGGAAAGAAATTAATAAGGCTTCTATAGAGCTTAAAAGAGTAGAGGTAAAAAGTCTCTAAGATATTACTAGGGCTTTCTTTCTACTAAACTATAGTAATTATTACTAGGCTACGATTTTTATAGACTAGTCGACTAGCTACTATTTCTATTATAACTCTATATAGGACTAGAATAGTAATTAGCGCTTCGTTGAGGCTATATAGGACCTTAATACGCAGTATTATAAGATAGGAGCCCCTCTATAACTCTAAAAGCTCCTATTAATTAATACCTATGTAGTTAATTTAGTTTAGTAGAGAGATAGATTTATATATAGTCTCTAATATATTAAATAGGCTAGAGCTCTAATATAAGAAGGATTACTATCTCTACGTTTTAGTAGTATAACTTTAAGTAATAGCGTATTATTTTCTAAATCTAAAATAGCCTTAGTTACTTAATATATATCTATAATTACTATAGAGTTCTATAACTTCATTATTAATAGTAGTATAGCTTTGCGAGATACCTTATTAAGCTAAGAAGACTTTAAGAAAGTACCTTTCTTCCCTTTATACCCTCCTACTCCTTTGCTTATAGATAATAATATAGTAGACTTTAGAAATAATAATAATATTATACTATCTCCTATAGTAGATATTCCTTAACCTATTTATAGATTATTAGTATTATCTAGGTCTAATTTATCTAAAATACTAGATAATAAGCTTAAATACCTTATGTTATAGGTCTTATAAATACTAAGTTATAATATAACTATTAAATAACGCCTAAGAATTATACTTATAGATATACTATTATATCCTAAGAGACCTAGTCCTTTAAATAAGCATAACTATAGCTATATAAACTACGTCTATTAGAGGGTTAACTAGTAGGATTAGATTAAGTAGAATACGCCTAAGGGAGCGTATTATTATAACTTCTCGCGCCTAGCGCGATAGGGCGGGTAGTTTTAGCTATATTAAGGATTAGAGTAGAATAAGGAGTATAATAAAGAGGAAGAGGTAGTAAGGCTATTAATAAGATATAACCTATAGTAGAAGATAATTAAACCTAAGGGACCTTCTTAATAAGATTGCTTTACTTACAAGATATTATTAATAGATTTAATCTATAAATAGAGTTTATTTCCTATTTCTATAAAGTAGCTTTATTTATTTTTTAAGACTCTCTTTTATAATATTATAAAAAGTCTTAAGGGGATAATTAGAATAGGATAGGATAGACTTAGCTATATAACTTTTAAAAAACTCACTTAGTATATAGACCTATTATAAGAAGATTATAGAGTAGAGCGTAGAAGAGAGGAGCGTAGTAAATAAGAAGATAGTATATATATTATTACTATTAGGACCTTAATAACCTAATACCTCGTTTTTTAGTATTTTCTTAGCGAATCCGCGCCTAATTTAGATAATCTCTTTTAATTAGATTTATAAATTATTCTATATACTTTTAAGCCTACTCTTAATATTCTTACCTATTTATAGGTAGAGCTACATTATTTATTATCTTTCTAGTTCCTATCGGTTCTAGCCCTTTCTAATACTTACTTATAAGAGGGTATATACCTAGTAAACTATTACTAAGTAACGCGCTAGGTATAGTAGCGTTTAACCTAGAAACGAGTAGCTATACCTAGTATATCTTTATATATATAGTTAATAGCCTAGACCCTAATATCCCCTTAGGGCCTTCTTAAATAGAATAGAGCTAGGTTATTTATAATACTATAGCTTACTAAGTATACTATAGGAGGGGATAAGTTAGGCTATACCTAAAGGACTAAGAAGAAACTCCCCTTATAAAGGAAATAAGGGCTACGAGGTTCCTTAATATACCCTCGTTCTCTATAATTTACTAATACTTAGTAAGATAATAAGGTAAGCACCAGGAGGGTATTAAAGAGGTATTAGTATAAGCTATTAGCTTAGCTAATATTAAGAAAGCCTTAAACCTAAGACTAAAGGAGCATTAATAATACTATTTACTAAACTAGGTCTTAAGGGAGTTTCTTAACCTATTTAACCCTAATAATGCTTACCTATTACCCCCTAGGTAACTAGGGGTAGACTACTAGATTAACGTTATACTAGGACCTAATAGGAGGGAGCTAATACTCCCCTAAGGCCCCCTTTATAATATATTAAGAGAAGAGCTACTAGATTTAAAAAAAACCCTATAAGACCTCCTAAATAAGGGGTTTATTAAGGCTAGTAGCTTACTTACTAGAGCACTAGTACTCTTGATAAAGAAGCTAGGTAGGGGAATTCGCTTCTATATTAATTATAAGGCCCTTAATATAATTATAAAGAAGGATTACTATCCCCTCCTACTAATCTCTAAGATACTACGCTAAGTAAGTATAGCTAAGTAATATACTAAGCTAGATATAGTAGTAGCCTTCTATAAGTTAAGAGTAATAGAGGAGTATTAAGAGAGAACTATATTCTATACCTAGTATAGGTTATTTAAGTAGGTAGTTTACCTATTTAGCCTAACTAGCGCCCCTACTAGCTTCTAGTAATATATTAATAATACCCTATAGGACTTCTTTAATAACTTTATTACTACTTATATAAATAATATATTAATTTACTATAATAGAAAGAGGGAAAACTATAAGAGGAAGGTCTAGGAGGCCCTCTAGAGGCTAGTAAATATAGGCCTAAACCTTAACCCTATAAAATATAAGTTCTTAGTTAAGATGGATAAGTATATAGGGTTTATTATAGTAGTAGGAGAGGGTCTCTCCTATAACCCTAAGAAATTCTAGGTAATTACTAAGTAGTTACCCCCTACCTCCCTAAAAGGGGTCTAGAGCTTCCTAGGGTTTATAAACTATTATAATATATTTATATTAGAATATAAGGATATTATTAGACTACTTATACTACATATTAGGAAGAATATAACGTTCTAATAAGGAGATAATTAAAAATAAGCCTTCTTATAGCTTAAGTAGCTTTTTAATACCTAGCTAGTACTCTATTAGTTTAGTCTAGAGGATAAAACTATTATTAAAACTAACTATTTAAGATTTATATTAAGAGGGGTACTCTTATAAGTTAACCTAGAGGGTACTTAGCGTTTAGTAGTATTCTACTTATAGAAGCTCTTACCTATAGAGTATAACTACTCTATTTATAATAAGGAGCTCCTAGTAGTCCTTTCTTAGTTATATATATAAAGGGTAGAGCTATATAATATAACTACTTTTAAGGTACTAACTAACTACTAGAGGCTTAAATACTTTATAAAGAAGTAGCGCCTTATAGAGCGCTAGAGCTAGTAAGTAGAGGAGCTATTTTAATATATTTTTACTATTAAATACTACCCTAATAAGGAAGTAATAGCCCCTAATACTATCTCTTAGAGGGAGTAGGATATACTATAAGGGTAGGATAATAAGTAGAAGTAGGGGAGGGTCTTATAGCTAATACTAAACTACGCCTACTCCTATAGGGACCTTATAGTTAGCCCCTTAGTAAGGAGAAGTTAGAAGGGTAATACTAATATCCTAGATATTATAGTTTTTAATAATAACCCTAAACTATAAGCGCTATAGCTAGAAATTATAAAGAGGGATATAATATATAAAGCTATATACTATATAGTTACTTACTAGCTTTAGAGCTTCTTCTTAGATATAAAGGCTAAGGTTTAGATTAATAAGTATAATATTAATAGTTAGAGGAGACTAAAATTTAGGGGGAGGCTATAGGTATCTAGCAGGGAGGATAATAATAACCTACTAAGAGAGCTCTATATAAAGATTATTTAATAGAGCTATTACTTAAGTATAACTACCTACCTAAGCTATAATAATATATTAGAAATAGTAAGCTAGTAGTTCTATTAGCTAGGATAATTATAAATAGTATAGAGATTTATAAGGAACTATAATATCTATTGAGCTCGGAATTACGCCGCAGCCCCTTCGCAAAAAGACTATAACAAATTCACCTAGTTTATAGGTATAATTCGGGAAATACTCTATAGGTATTTTAACTTATATCTTCTACTAGTTAAGGAAAATAATATAGGAACCCTATACGTTCCTACTACTCGTAAGCAAACCCTCTAAATATCATAAAGTCGGACGCGCGCTGCACCGGGGCTAATTATATCGGAGCCGAACGGGCCACTAAGGCTCTCGTGGCCTAGAAAAGCCACTATACGAGATGACTCCTTAACCCAAAAGGTCGACCTTCTAGCAAGGGGTTGGGAGAGTTACGATCACGTGACCGAAGGCTGTGTATTGTCAGGAGGCGCGGAGTTAGAAGGTCTGTTGCACTTAAGCAGGTAAAATCACTATGCAGTGGCTAGAGGCCCTATAATATCTATAGAGGGATATATATCTAGAGGTAAGCTAAGAGGGGCTTCCTAAAACCCCTACTAGTACCTACCTAGTTATACTTAGACCTCTTAATAGACTTTATTATAGACTTACTACTTATAAAAGATAATACTAGCTAATACTTATAGGTTATAGTAGATAGGCTAGGTAAGTTATTAATACTAGAGGAGATAGGTATTATAGAGGTAGAAGCTTATACCTACTAGTTCCTTACTTCTTACTTCTAGTTCTATAGGTTCCTATATAATATTATTAGTAATTAAGGATTTAACTAGGTAAGCTACTTCTAGGCTAAATTCTACTACCTTACTAATATAGGGAGGCTATTAAGTATTATATATTACCTATAGACTAATAGTAATACTAAGAAGTAGAACTAGGAGATATAAGCTATTCTATAGGTATTTATAACCTAAGTATAGGATAACTAGGGGTAGCTCCTACCTACTACCTAGCTAGCGCTCTATAATAGGGTTAGTAATATAACTAGGCTCTCGCTATTCTTCTTAGAATATAGGTACTATACTAACCCTATACCTATAGTAAATAATATAGTAAAAGAAGCCCCCTCTAGGGATATAGCAGCTACCCTCCTAGTAGTAAGACTATAGGAGGTAGTAGACTTGATCTAAGTAAGTATTATAGCTATTTAATAGCGTAGCAAGGAGAATATAAACTAGTATAAGACGCTTATAGAGAAGTACTAGGTAGGTAATAAGGTTTAGCTTTTAATAGCTAACTATAAAAGCCCTAGGCCTAGTAAGAAGCTATTATAGTTATATTATAAATATACTATAGTTAGAGTCCTAAGCTTATATATTATTAAGTTAGATATACCTAGTAATATCTACCTAAGGTTTTATATAAACCTCCTCTAGAGGGTACTAGAGGACCCCTTACCCGCGTAGATAAGGATAAACCCCTAGCTACTACTAGTTATAGCTAATAATAGCGAATTCGAGTAGTATATAGAGGAGATATATATAATATAATAGAAGGTAGTTAGGCGAGGGTAGAGGCGCGAGGTCCTAGTTAAGTAAGAGGGGTATATAGAGCCTACCTAGGAGCCTATAGAGGCTATTATAAAGACTGCTATAGTAGATACGTATAAAGCCCTATATAGATTAGTTATAGATAATAATAGTAACCTAGCCTATACCTAGGGGGGGACTAGCTAGGAGGGGGGATAGTATTATTAGCTATACCTAGGTTAAGCTTACCTAGGCTTCTACCTAAGTTTACTACTTTAAAGAGCTACCTAAGGCTTACCTAGAGCTTACCTAGTTATTCCTTATAGATTATTAAAATCTCTACTAGAGAGGAAAACTTCCCCTTTTCCTCTTTAGCTTAAATAAATAGTATTATAGCAAACTCTTATTAAATAAACTTAGGTCTAACCCCTTGTACTAAGGCTATTAGTATTATACTAAGGAGGTACCTAAGGAGGACCCGGAGTTTTAATAGTTATAGCGCCTTACCTCCTTAACTTATAAGATATATATAGCTCTAGTTATATAGGTATCCCCCTTAGTATCCTTAGTAGTAGGTCTCTAGTAAGTTACTAGGTAGTTACTAGTAACCTTCTAGCGCTCTACCTTTTATATAATACTCTAGACCTTTTCAAGCTAGCTACTATAATTAGCTAGTAGGTTAATAGTAATTAGCTAGTCCCTTAGCCTAGGGGTAAGGGAGGCCTCTAAAAATAAGATCTAGATTTAACTAGGCTAGTTTATACTACTTATATTAGCTAGTATTTACTTAAATCTTAGGAAGAAGGTTACTAGGGATTTATTCCCTTTTTACTAGAGGGTTTATAATCAGACTATAGCTTATAACTAGATATTTAGGTCCTTATATACTGGGTCTAGGTAAGCTATAATATCCTTAGGGTTATATTTTTACCTGCCCCCCTTAGCTCTATAGAAACTCGAAACTACTTACTAGGCTATAGTATCTAAGTAGGAGTTAATAAAGTACTATATCTCTATATCTATAGTATAGAACGCCCTATCTATAGTAATCCTATACCTTATTTATTATACCTAGGTAGTATATTCCTTCTACTTACTTAAAAACTTTAGGGGTAGGGGTAATAGCTTCTAGTATGTTATACTAAGTATTACTAATACCTTACTAGTAATACTTATAGGGGTCTGCGTACCTATATACTAGCTATTCCCTTACTTAACCTCCTATAACTATTACTAGAGGGGCTCTATTACTACTACTAAATTAGCTTATAATAGCTTATCTTAAGTTTTAGCTATATTACTATTAACTATCTTACTAACTAATAGAGAGTAGCGCTCGACTTATTATTATTATTATAGTAATAAGCTTAAATATATAAGGGGTTAGACCTAAGTTTATTTAATAAGAGGTTATTATAATACTATTTATTTAAGCTAAAGAGGAAAAGGGGAAGTTTTTCTCTCTAGTAGAGATTTCGCTAGTTTATAAGGAATAACTAGGTAAGCCCTAGATAGGCCCTAGGTAGCTCCTTAAGGCGGTGAACCTAGGTAGAAGCCTAGGTAGGCTTAACCCGGGCGTAGCTTATGATAAGTAGATAGGCTAGGTAAGTTAGTAATACTAGAGGAGATAGGTACTATAGAGGTAGAAGCTTATACCTACTAGTTCCTTACTTCCTACTTCTAGTTCTATAGGTTCTTATATAATATTATTAGTAATCGAGGGCCTAATTAAGTAAGCTGCTTCTAGGCTAAATTCTACTACCTTACTAATATAAGGAGGCTATTAAGTACTATATACTACTTATAAACTAATAGTAATACTAAGAGGTAGAACTAGGAGATATAAGCTATCTTATAGGTATTTATAACCTAGGTATAGAATAACTAGGGGTAGCTCTTACCTACTACTTAGCTAGCGCTCTATAATAAGGTTAGTAATATAACTAGGCTCTTACTATTCTTCTTAGAATATAAGTACTATACTAACCCTATACTTATTATAAATAATATAGTAGAGGAGACCCCCTTTAGGGGAATAGTACCTACCCTCTTAGTAATAAGACTATAGGAGGTAGTAAACTTAATCTAAGTAAGTATTATAGCTACTTAGTAATATAGCGAGGAGGATATAAATTTATATAGGATACTTATAGAGGAGTATTAGGTAGGTATTAAGGTTTAGCTTTTAATAGCTAACTATAGGAGCCCTAGGCCTAGTAAGAAGCTATTATAGTTATATTATAAATATATTATAATAGGAGTCCTAAGCTTATATATTATTAAGTTAGATATACTTAGTAATATATACCTAAGGTTCTATATAGACCTCCTCTAGAGGGTACTAGAGGACCCTTTACTTATATAAATAAGGACGGACCCCTAGCTACTACTAATTATAGCTAATAATAGCGAGTTTAAGTAGTATATAGAGGAGGTATATATAGCGTAATAGAAGGTACTTAGCTAAGGGTAGAGGCCCGAGGTCCTAGTTAAGTAGGAGGGGTATATAGAGCCTACTTAGGAGCCTATAGAAGCTATTATAGACACTACTATAGTAAATAGGTATAAAGCCCTATATAGGCTAGTTATAAATAATAATAATAACCTAGCTTATACCTAGGGGAGGGACTAGCTAGGAGGGGGGATAGTATTTCAAGCTACGCTGAGGTTAAGCCTACCTAGGCTTCTATCTAGGTTTACTACCTTAGGGAGCTACCTAGGGCTTACCTAGTTATTCCCTATAGACTAGCGAAATCTTTACTAGAGAGGAAAACTTCCCCTTTTCCTCTTTAGCTTAAATGAATAGTATTATAGCGACCTCTTATTAAATAAACTTAGGTCTAACCCCTTATAAGTATAGGGATATTAGAACTAAGGACCTAGAGGGTTACTACTAATAGGAGATAATAAGGTTAAGGTTATTTAGTATTTTTAATACCTAAGATAAGGAAGTTATAATTAGCTATAATAAGAAGATATAATTTATAGATATAAGAGAGAAAGTATAAAGGAGTTAGATAAAGATTAAAGTAGCTAGGTAATTGTAGTTATTATAAGAGGAGAACTTAATAGTAGAGGATAGAAGAGGATATTTATTTAATTTATAACTAGGCTACTCGTTTTTAATAGCTACTATTAACTATTATTTCCTTTATTCTTTCCCTATATATAACTACCCTAATTTACTATTCTATTTGTTATAGGTTTTTATCCTAAGTTCGTTTTATTTTATTAAAGCTAAGGGGGGTAAGGGAGGAGAGTTAGTTATTCTTTCTATAAGGTATTTATAAATTACTATATTATTAAAGTAATTAGTAGATATAAAAACGCACTCCTAACCCCTTAAACCCTCTAGTCTCTCTCTCTCTTATATATATATTATTTACTTTTAAGCTTAATTTATCTATTAACTATACAATTCTAATTACTATATTATAGCTCCTTCTTTTCTTTAGATAATACTTCTATTTTGCTCTTTAGTTTATAAACTACTTATATATACTCTTTATTAACCTTTCTTCTAATATATTATAATAAGAAAAGTTATTTTTTCTAATAATAAAGCGTTAGATATATAGATCTAGGAGTTAAAATTTTTAAACCTTCCTATCCTCGAAATTAGGCTTTTAATAGAGCCTATACTTAATAAACTAAGTATAAGTAGGTTTTAAGTATAGGGATAAAATAATAGAGATATCCTAGGCTTTAAACCTCTTAATAAGCTTAGTTATTAGCTTTAGCTAATTAAATATAGGATATACCCTCGGCCTAGGAAGGATAATATCCCTAGTTAGATAGACCCTTTTAAATATAGTATTAAAATATATCCTTATTAAGCATTAGGATAAGACATTAGAAGTAGTAGAGAAGATAATTTACTCTTTATACTTATAGTAACTTATAGCTAGTATATTTAATACTATTAGTATACTTAAAATAGTAACTCTAATATATACTAAGGATATCTTAGTAGTTATATATTACCTTATAAGGCTTATTAAGCCTAGCTAACTACTCCGCTATAAGATAGTTAGAAGTATAGAAGATAACTTTAAGAATAGAGATATAAGGGAAATTATAGTTACTTAAATTAAGGCTAAGTCCCCTAATATACTCCTTATTTATCTATACGCGCCTAAGTCTACTAAAGTAGTTATAATAAGCCTACTAATTAATTTATAAGATAGGAGAAACTAGTTTTATAATAATTAGTAATTAAGAATAGGAGCTAAAGAATAACTATAAACTCTAATACTTATTACTAGGAGTTTTTTACTAAGATATAAGGCTAAGGAGGTTTTAATAAGATAGCTATACCTAATTAAGATTTAATATATAGACCCTCTATTATAGGCGTCTAGTTTATACTTTATTAATTAGCTTAGGTCTTTTATATAAATTAGAAGCCTAGTACTACTAAAGTAGCCTATTAAGATAAGGTATTAAGCTTAGATTAAGTATTCATTAATAGCTTTTACTAATAAAATACCTCCTAAAGAATAATAGACCTAACTAAAGGTAAATAGATTTTATATAATTAATACTCTAAATTAAGGGATAAAGATATTAAGAAAAGGATAGCTTATAAAAATATTAAATATTAAATAGCTAAGTATACCCCTTAATTAATAGATCTAGAGGTTCCCTTTATAAATAAGATAGATATCAACCTACTAGTAGCTAAGGATACTAATTTATAAACTAATCTAATAATTCTTACTAATTTAAAAGAGTTAAATAGGGAGGAAGGATTATTAAAAAAACTAAATATCTAGAATATAAGAAGAAGGAGTAGCTATAAGAAATAGAAGAGGGATTTTAACTTATAATAACTAGCTAACTTTATAAAATATCTTAACTACCCTAGGTCTATAAAACTATTTATATTACCCTACTTAGCCCCTACTACCCTAAGAGATATTATATTTAACCCTACTGTGAGGGTATGGATAGCTAAAGGCCTAGATCGGGGAAGAATAACGACTTTGCGCAATAATGGGTATATAGTGGTGTGTTAAGTATAACTTGGCTTCTTCCTTCATAGTGTGGAAGCCCCTTTTGAAGTATGCGTGCGAGGGTTCCGCGAGGGTTCAGCGCACGTTTAGCGCTACTTACTAATACCCTTATAATTACCCCCCTCTCTAAGGCCTTGGTCCCTAAGGCTTATATTAGCTCTCGTAGGCTTAGCTACGGGCTTATTTAAATAATATCCCGTAATAATCTAAATAATCCAATTGTCTAATTATCCAAATGCCGCTTATTTCAGCGTTATTTTAGCGCTCGTTCAGTAAAAGTTATAATATAATAGGGTTATTATAAACTTAACGTATACCTATCAAATATCTATATGGGATTATCGCAAACTTGACGTATACCTATAGTAAATACGGCACAGGGCTGTTGCAAACTTAACGTATACCTATAACTATACGATATTTAGCATAGGGTTATCGCAAACTTAATATATACCTATAACTATTATATATCTTAGCGACGCCGAGGGTACGCTAATTATACGCTAACCAGCGGCTATATAACTACGGTCTTTAGTAGTTATCTAACGAATCGAGGCACTTAACCTCTTTAGTAGTCCGCATAGCGTTTATAGATACCTTTAGCAGTACCTTCGCTATCTTTAGTGCTAGGTTACTAGCTGCTTAGCGATAACGCTCCTCTATATACCCCTTCTAGAAGTAAATAACGTAAGTATAGTTCTTCTAGTACTTATTAGTAGTATAGCCTATATAACTATACGTTATATAGTCTCTAGGGTGCGTAGTCTTCGCAGGCTATTTAAACCGTTTAGTCTCTAATACTTTAGTAATAGTACGCTACTTATAGTATAGTTCCTAGGCTCTTTTAGTAGCTATAGCTATATCTAGCGGCCTCTAGTTATTAAACTACTACTACTCTAGGTCCCTCTAAACCCAGGGGCTTAAGTAGTAAAAGAATAAAAAAGCTAGTATATAGCTATCTTTATAGGGCGTTCCTAATACTTATAGTATTACTAACTACTTAGCGAAGAAGCGGAGAGGGCTCTAATCCCCCTATTAGGCTTTATAAAGTAGGCTATATAACTACTACTCTTAGAGGGCTAGGTTAATATAGGATTAGTAAGTAAATACTAAAAAGTTAGCCTATATAGCCTCGTAGCTAAGGGTAGGGGCGTAGTTTTACTACTATATTTAGAGCGTAGGCGATATCTTTATAAGTACCTACTATATATAGTAGCTATTAGAGGCGTCGCGGAGGTTATTCGTATCCTATATAGCAGTAAGCTAATCTACTACTTATATAGGAGTAGAGTCCTCCTTAAGGGTAGTATAGGAGTAGGCTAGGGGGCGCTTATATTAGCGCGTAGTAGTTAGCGCGTAGGTAGCAAGAGCGCGCAGGAGGTCTATATAATTATAACCCTAGCGTTAGATAATATATAGGAGCTCTGCGATAACTACGTTGCTTAAGGATATAGTTAAGGGTATAGTTAAGGGCGTAGCTATATTAGTAGTTATTATAATAGGTATAGCGGATAAAGCTAAAAGACTTTTACTATTAGTACTAGCGTTAGTAATAGTATAGTAGGTAATTAGGCGCGTAGTTATAATTCCAGGCCAATCTCTCGAGACGAGGTAGAAGTTATATAATTATAAGGGTATAGAGGGCTAAAGGCCTAGATCGGGGAAGAATAATAACTTTGCGTAATAATAGGTATATAGTAGTATATTAAGTATAACTTAGCTTCTTCCTTTATAGTATAGAAGCCCCTTTTGAAGTGTGCGTGCGAGGGTTCCGCGAGGGTTCGGCGCACGTTTAGCGCTGCTTACTAATACCCTTATACCTACTAATACCTTAGTAATATTTAATATTATAAAACCTAAAAAGAACCTTTTACTAAATAAAGATAAGCCTATACTAGTTGTGATATAGTATATATAATAGAGCTAGGAGTTTATAAATTACTTAATAACCTAATATAGAAGAGGGTTATCTATTATAACTTTAGCTTAGGTAGAATATTTATTAGATTTCTATAATATATAAGGGAAGCTTATAAGATAAGAAAACGTAGATAATTTAGAGGTTATAGCCCTTTTTAGGTTTCTAATTAAGGGCTACCCTTATAATATCTTAACTCTAATCCACGAACTAGCCTAGTAACCTAAGAAAGAGATTAATAAGGCTTCTATAGAGCTTAAAAAGATAGAAGTAATAAACCTTTAAGATACTACTAGGGCCTTCTTTCTACTAAATTATAGTAATTCTTACTAAGCTATAGGTTTTATAGATTAGTTAACTAGCTACTACTTATATTATAACTCTATATAGGACTAGAATAGCAATTAGCGCTTTATTAAGGCTATATAGGACCTTACTACGTAGTATTATAAGATAGGAGCCCTTTAATAACTCTAAAAGCTCCTATTAATTAATACCTATATAGTTAATTTAGTTTATTAGACCACATTGAGGCTGTTTCTATTGGCTGAAGTCATGCACGCCCTGGCTGGTCTTGAGGTGGGTTACGCAGTCAGGCAGTCGATTGGCCACAATTCGCTGAGGTCCCGTCCAGTCAGGTGGAGGCCGCTGCTCACCGGAAAAGTCATTTGGCCATTTCTCCGTCCGCAGGGTATTCGGTTCTTAAAATTGCCGTAATTCTCTACATTCACCTCAATCGGCGCGTCGAACAAGCACTGCCCCAATGCCCATGACAACGTTTAGCCCCTGCCAAGAGCTCTCAGTATCCCTTAAATGTGTTGAATATTGCACGCCAAATGGTATGCTTGGTGTGTTATAATTTCCAAAGCCCGCTTGGTTTGCCTCTTCCTCAACATCTCCCTTCCGCCTCTTATCGTTATGATTCCAAGACTTGTTGCTGGTGCCGAGCCGAGCAAGTCAGCTGAATCGCGCCTTGGCTCAATTGAGCCAAGCTTGACTTTGGGGTTGGCCATGACTCTCGGGTCCACGCAGGGTTGGGAATTAGTCTAGTCTAGTCTAGTCAGGTAGCTGACTAAAACTAGGCTAGTTTAGTCTAGCCTTAACTAAAACTAGCGTAGTTTAGTCAGGCTATAGACTAAAACTAGCCTAGTTTAGT
>JAVHLU010002448.1:0-18250 GCA_036785755.1 Colletotrichum ledebouriae
CCCTTTAGTAGGGATATTATAGGGGCTATAATACCTAAATAGCTTATAATAAACTTATAGTAGAAATTATAGAATCCTAGGAAGACTTAGATCTCCCTATATATCTTAAGTAGCTTCTATTTAGTAACTACTCGGACGCGGGTTTAGTCTATTAATATACTTTTAGGTATAATAATATACCCTAGGAACTCTACTTATTATTAGTAAAACCTATACTTATTAAGCTTAGTATATAGCGCTTACTAGCAAAGCCTATAGAGCACTTAGTAAAGGTCCTTTATATACTACTCTCTTATCTTAGAGTAGATTATATTATTATTTATATAAGTAATATAATAAGTATCTAGTAGCTTAGCGAGCGCTTAGTAAATATATACCTAGAATATTACTAGGGTATTTATAAGTCTAAATAATATAATAGTATATTTAAAGTACTTATAATAAGTCTTAAAAGCTATCTTCTAGTAGTCTTCTAGCTTAATATAGATATAATAATATATATCTTAAAGGTTAATCTTTAAGATCTATTTCGCTCTCTAAAGCCTATCTAATAGCTTATTAATAAGGGGGAGTAGATATTAGTTCTTTAGTATTACCTTATTAAGGCTTTAATAATCTATATAAAGGTATAAGGATCTATCCTTCTTAAGTATAAAGAGAATAAGGGCGCCTACCTCGCTTATTAAGGGTTAAATCTATCCTATTACTTAGTTATTAGTAATATATTAGTAGAGCTCCTCTAGCTAGTACTTATTTAATAAGTAGATAGGCCTATATAGAGGTTTCTTCCCTTTAACTAAGTTAATAGTATATTTTATACCCTCTAGGGCTAGGTATTCCTTTACTAACTACTTATTAAATATTACCTATTTACTAAATAGCTCTAGTTATAATTCTATTTTACTCTCTAAGGTATCCTCTTTGCCTAGAGCCTCTATTAGTAGCTTATAGGGGGTAATATTCCCTAAAACGTATATAATATAAGCCTTCTAGCTATTCTTAATAACCTCTTATATAAATACTAATAGCTTAGTAATACTAAGGCGCTTATATCCCTAGGTATTTATCTAGGTATTAATTATAATACCCTTCCTTCCTATAGAATATTATAATAAGAGGAGGTCCCCTACTCCTTTAGGGCGGGGAGCCCTAGCGAAGAGTTGCTATATCTTCCTTAGTTATCCCCTTAAGTTAATAAGGAAGAAAGTTAACTAATATATATTCTAGCTTATTATAGAGGACCTATTAAACCCCTCTAATATAGGGGTGCGCGCTACTATAGGTTATAATTATAGGGATTTTACTAGTTAATTACTAATAATATTAACTTAGGAATAGGAATCTATATCTACTATTACTTTTTATTTAGTAATATTCTAGAGAATAATTACTTATCCCTTTATAATATCTCCCCTCGGGAAGATATCTAGTTTTAATATAAGTATAGGGGTTACTAATATAATCCCCTAGCTTATTCGTTTTCTAATAAGTTAAGTTCCTTAACCTCCCTTATAAATTAGATTATATTAACCCTTGCTTTCTTAGTAAACGCTTAATATCCTATTAGCGTTTTATTCGTATTTTATTATTTATCTAAGTAATCTACCCTCTTATACCCTTTCTTCTTATAGCTAAAGTATACTAAGGGGTTAGATATTATAAGTTATATATTAGGGCTAAATATAAGCTAGCTCCTATTAGATCCCTATAATATGCTACTAATTAGTTAGTAAGGTATTAAGCTCTAGGAACCCCGCATAGTTCTATAACTAACGCTCTACTAGCCCCCCTTTTAGCTCACCCTTACTATAGGGGAAACCCTTAGTATATACTCTTTACTTATATATTACTTCCTGCTTTTGCTCTATAGGGTCTTACTACCCTATTAGTAATATATCTCCTATAGGCGTTCTACTTCTATAGCTATATCCCTTAGTCTCTATATTTTAACTTTCTAATATTTAAGCTCCCTATATAGAAAGGGGGCTAGTTAGAAGTATAGTATATAAGCCTTAGCCTTAGTATCTTCTATACTAATTATACCTAAGTTCTAATATATTACTAACTATTTACTAAAGAACTATATTAGTAACTATATCTCCTTCTACCTTATTATATCTAGCTTTTTATAATACCTCTGCTCTTAAAGCTCTAGGTTAATATATTATTAGTAAATAAATACTATAAGGTTAGCTTAAGCTAGGTCTCCTTCTAGCCTAGCCCTATAGTATTACTACTAAGTCTATAGGGATAAGCTTATCTTTATAAGCGCTTATTAGACCTATTACTCTATTATACTACTAGCGCGTAGTTAGTATCTATTTTTAACTACTTAGATCTAGTTACTAACCTAGTCTATAGTAAAGTCCTTACTTATAATATAGTAGTTATATATAGGGGGTTTCTTATATTCTCTCTATAGGTACCTCGTTACTAAGTAGTTAGTAAGTTCCTATAGTAAGGTAGTAGTTTATTCCTTATACTACTACTATTATAGATATATCTACTCTATAAGACTCTCTTATTACCTCTATAGTAGTCCTATTACTTAGGTAAGGATACCTAAGACGCTAGCTTCTTAGGGGGTCTTAAGCGGGGTGCCCTATTAGCTACTACTTATTATTCTTTTATTAAGCGAGGGTAGGTCTACCTACTCTAGCGCTATCTAGGACTAGGCCTGCCCCCTCGGGGTTATCTCTCTTATTATATTATTACTAGGGTTATCTATCCCCCTATTATAGTATTTATATTATATTCCTTATATCTTAGGGCTTAGCGAGCGACCTACGTTATATTAGCTAAGACCCTATTAGTTATATTCTATATACTTAGCTTAGAGTTTATTATAATTAAACTCTATTACTAATTTATTAGTATACTATCGCTAGTTTGTTTTAGATATTCTAACTAGCGCTAGTTTCTTAAATTAAGGTAGAAATAATAGAGTTATAAGAGTATAGCTATAGGCTTAAACTAAGAAGGGCTAGAATACTAAAATATAGATATATATAGTTATATTAAACTATTACTTAACCTTCTAAGTCTCTAGCTTATAGAGTTTTCTTAAGAGTATATATATTTACTACTAATTTGCTAATATTCTGCTAATAGCGTTGGCTCTGCATCCTATACCCGCTATTGTTCCTTATAATTATTAGTATTAAAGGGCGTGCCTTGCGTAGGCTTAGCGTTTATATATATAAGGTCTAGTACTAATATAGTTAAGGGATAAGGATAAGGAAGAGGGAGAGGTATAAGGCCCTGCTTATAGCAGAGCTTCTTATACTTCTAGCTATAAGAACCTCTTAGGAAAGATCTCTTTAGTTAAGAAGTTACCTCTTATATAGTAGTATTTATAATATTTTACTAGAAGGCTAACCTTTTAAGTTAAAAGGTTATCTTATATAGTAGCTTTTACCTTTAGTACCTTACTAGAAGGTCGACCTTTTAGGTTAAGGAGTTATCTTATATAGTAGCTTTTATAGTACCTTACTAGAAGGTTTAGCGAGGGCGTTACTACGAGAGCCTTAGTAGCCCGTTTAGCTCTAATATAATTAGCCCTAGTATAGTGCGTATCCGACTTTATAATATTTAGAGGGTTTGCTTATAAGTAGTAGGAATATATAGGGTTCTTATATTATTTTCCTTAACTAATAGAGGGTATAGGTTAAAATACCTATATAGTATTTCCTGAATTATACCTGCGAACTAGGTAAATTTGTTATAGTCTTTTTGCAAAGGGGCTGCGGCGTAATTCCGAACTTAATAGACTTATAAGTAGTAGTATAGTCCTCGTAGTTTATCTTTAGCTATACCTTCTACTAAATTTAATACGTTATTAGGGGAGAAACCTAAGATAACTTTATTAGGAGATAGTCTAGTAGCTACTAACTTAGAGTTATTAATCTCGAACTATATATATAGTAGTACCTCGTCCTAATTATCCGGAGCTACTAATAATATAAAGTATATATATAACGCTAACTTAACTATTAGATTTATCCGCTTACTCTATTTATCTATCTAAGGGTAATACGCTATTAAGTATACTAGTTTAGTTCCTAGAAGTCTCTAAATATATTTCTAAACTTATAATAGGAATTTTAGATCCCTATTACTTAGTATAATCTTAGGTAAACCCTAGTTATATAGCTATAAGTAGTTAATTAATCTTTTCGCCTATACCTCTACTAAATCAGTCTTCCTTCCTAGAATTAATACGACTTACTTCGAAAGTTTCTTAGTTAGCGAAAGTATATAGTTATAGCTATTCTTAGTAACTAGCAGTCCGAGGATAAAGTTAATAGTAACTATATAGTAGGGGTATAGCAGTAGAATAATTAGTTATATACTACTATGCGGCTTATATATACGCGTTTTATAGGAAGCGTATTATAAGTAACCCGCGACGTACTTCTTTAGTTACTAAGTTATACATAGTATATAGTAGCTAATAAGTAGACTTACTAATTTATTAAAACCTAGGTAATTCCTTCTATAAATTATATTAAAGACGTTTAAGAGGTATATCTAAGGGATATAAAGTTAGTTAGGTAGTCCTAATATAGTTTTCTATAGTAATCTATTATATAGCCTAAATAGTAGTTCTACGCTATCTTCCTTTTAGAGGTCTAAATTCGCTCGGATCGTCTTTAGTATTAGACTAAATACTAGGTCTATATAATAACCCTATATTAATTTTTATTTAAACGTAGGGTATATACTAAGAATTACTATTCCTATTCTATCTTATATTACTAATAGGGTTAGGTTAGTATCGGTCTCGTTATCCTTATTACTTAAGAGTATAAGGGGTAACTTTATTATTAGTAGTAAGGTATTATTAGCTATAAATACTAACTATACCTAAACCTATATAGCCTAGTCCTTATTAATATTATCTAGTAATACGTCGAGCCTACTAGCTTATAGTTCTAAGTTATCTAGCCTAGGGTAGGTAGGTAGTTATAAAAGCGCGTCTAGTATAATATGCAACTTTCTAGGGTTATAGAGGATCTTAAGTTCGAACTAGCTAATATACTCTATAGCTTGTACTAGTTTTTTATTACTAGTGCTAGTTACTATAGATAATGTAATATTAGATTATTATTATAATCCTAGGATAGATAAGTAGTCTATAATTATTATAGTTAGATAGCCTCTAGCCACTACATAGTGATTTTACCTGCTCAAGTGCAACAGACCTTCTAACTCCGCGCCTCCTGACAATACATAGCCTTCGGTCACGTGATCCCTAATAACCTCCTAAGTTACTAACTACCTTTCCTAACCACAGCCGCACTTATACATGCCTATCACACTAGATAGCCTTACGATCTTCAACTTTATATCGATAATAACGTAGTTTTTAATTATTCAAACTACGAAACTATTGACTTTTCCTCTCGCGCACTACCCGCGCTGCTATTAAATACCGCCTCTATTACCGCTTTATCCGCTAGTCCTCTTATTCGATTAGGTTAGCTAACGCCTTCGCAGCTATGCCGTTATTAGTAACGCTCTCTCTATATTAAAGCAGTTAGCGCAAGCTATACTTACTAACCCCTAAGGGGCCTGGGCTGCCTCTACCTTAATAGTGCGGAGGACCTGCTCGAAGAAGGGCTACTCTATAGGGTATATAATAACCCGCTTAGCTTCCGCTACTAAGTCTACTTACTTAGCTATAATATAATAATAAGTATCCCCTCTAGGGGTATTAATAAGAGCCCTCTTAAGAGCTATATTAATAATACGCTCTCTATATATAATAGAGTAGTTAAAGAAGGAGCGGGTTTTATTAATTATATTAATACTAAACTCTCTAGTAAGCTCTCGCGCGTTATTAGTATTAAAGGGTATACCTCGCGCAGGCTTAGCGTTTTTATATATAGGGTTTAGTATTAATATAGTTAAGGGATAAGAATAAGGAAGAGGGAGAGGTATAAAGCCCTGCTTATAATAGCAGAGCTTCTTATGCTTCTAGCTATAAGAACCTCTTAGGAAAGACCTCTTTAGTTAAGGAGTTACCTCTTATATAGTAGCGTTCGTAGCACCTTACTAGAAGATCGACCTTTTAGGTTAAGGAGTTATCTTATATAGTAGCTTTGCTATAAGAGCCTTAGTAGCCCGTTTAGCTCTAATATAATTAGCCCTAGTGCGGCGCGTATCCGACTCTATATAAGGGTTTGCTTACGAGTAGTAGGAACGTATAGGGTTCTTATATTATTTTCCTTAACTAGTAGAGGGTATAGGTTAAAATACCTATATAGTATTTCCCAAATTATACCTGCGAACTAGGTGAATTTGTTATAGTCTTTTTGCGAAGGGGCTGCGGCGTAATTCCGAGCTCAATTATAGTTAGATATCGCGACGTAATAACTATATACTTAGTTTTCTTTAAAGCCTAAATAAAACCTAAAGTCTCTATCTCTATAAGCTAGTACTTCTTTTCTACTATTAATAGTATTTATAATAAATAGGTAATTAATTATACCGACGTCCGTGGTAGTATAGAGTTAACTATGCCTTTAGTATTAGTAATCTTTCATAGTATTATTAGCTCGATATAATATACTATTACGCCGATCCCCGCTCCTAAAATATCGAAATCAATAAATAAGAGTCTCTATAGATTAAAATAGTATATTATAGTAGATTTTAAGAGTTTATTATAGACTATTTTAAATACTATCTTCTTATCCTTAGTTAGGGCGAGGTTAATTATAGTTATTTATTTTTTCCTACTCAGGTCTTTACATACTATCCTATAGCCTTCTTTATTAGTACGTTACTTAAGTAGTTCTATCTTCCTCGCTTTAAAGGGCTCTATAATCTATGCGTAGTATAAGATATTATAGTATAAGTAGCTAGTAAAACCGATAAATATTTCTAAGTCGCGTAGTATAGTTAGGTATTTAATGCGATAAAGGGCGTCTAGCTTCTCTATAGATATTAATAAACTAAATATATCGACCTATTATCTAAGAATAATTATACTAGGGAATGCTATAAACGTTTTTACTAGCCTAATACTAATATTACGTTTATATAGGCGATTAAATATAGTTTAAAGATCGGTTAGATACTCCTTAAGCATATCTAATCCTAAAATAATATCGTTATAGTAGGATCGGGTACTAGTATCCTCGAATAATACGTCTATTTATTATTATATATAGTTATCACTATTCTTATAACCTATAACTACGCATTTAAAACTATATTACCCGTCCGGAGTTACTACTATAAACGCCCCTTCTAACTTAGGGTATAGTCGCTATTAATAGTAAAAGGCGCTTGTGTCTATAATAGTAATATATTTCTTATCCTTTACTATAGCGAATATATCTTCCTATAATCGAATTAGGTAAATATTAGGTAGTATAATCTTATGAAGGGCTCTAATATTAATAACTATACGACCCTTGCGTTATCTATTAACTTCTCTCTATATTATAAAAACTAGGAATAAAAAGGGTACCTACTTAACTATTCTATAGACTTTATCTTATTAGTATAATTTATTAATAGTTTTTTAGACTACTTCACGCTCTACTACTCCTAACTAGTAAACCTTTCTTATCTTAAGTAGCTTATCTTCCTAGCTAGAACGTAGAGGTACTTATAGCTATTAGTCCTAGGGCAGGTTAGTATACCCTTTATCTTTAAAGATATTAGTATACTTATCTAGTAATAGTAGGAACTTATCTATATATCTATTAACGTTATATATTATTATACCCTTAGGGTATAGTTTCGTCGTAGTAGAATCTATTGCGTCGAGAGGTTATAATCTAGATACTTAGTCGTGGAATATGCTAGTAGGGGCGTCGGCTCTAGTAGTTATAGCTAACTCTAGTATCTAATTTACTATCTCCTAGTAGTATGCGTTTTTATAAATTAATATAAATATACTAACTTTTATCTTATATAGGATAAAAGTTAGTTTATTAGAGTTATTAATTATAATAATATAGTTAGTAGCTATATTAGTAATTATTATATATAACTTAAATCGGTTTAATAGTACTATTTTGAAAAGCAGATCCTTAGTAGTCTCTCCTGTATAGTATACTACGCTTAGGAGTTATAATAAGTTAAGTAGTAGTATAACTATAGTTACTAATCGCACTAGAGCTTTAATAGGTAGTCTAAGTCGTTATTTATATTAGATAGGGATAGTAACTTAGTATAAATTAATAAAAGCTATTATCTCGGATAGTTATAGGTTGAACTTCTTAAGATAGAGAATATTAAGGCTAATAAGTATTTTTACTTATAGATTAGATATTAAGGATACTATATATTAAAAATAAGCATATATAGGCTAGCTATTAGCTATACCTCGAAGATAGAAGGGAAAAATAATATATTAAATAGTTTTATAATAATCTAAACTGATTCCTTAGATAATAAGTAGTTACGCTCGCTACTATATTTAAAGTTATAAGTAGCGTTATTATAGCTAGTCGCAGTCGACTAGAGAGTAGCTATAACCTATATTACTATAAATCTCTTCCTCTATTTTCTCTTTTAATAAAGTTATTACTTTGATTTATGAGTATATCGTCTTATATACTCTAAAACCCGTGCCTACGTCTACTAATATATCTATATTAGAAATATTCATTAGTATTTTAGTATTATTCTTATTTAAGTTATTAAGGGTATTTAGTAGTTCCTCTATTAATTATCTAATATTATTAAATCGCCGTTTTTTAAACTCTAGACTTATTTTATAGGTAGCTATAGTACTAAATAGTAAATATAGTTAAAAGTAGGCGTAACTAACTAGCTATCTTAATTTCTCTCCTTAGTTTTATTATCTACCCTTTATAATAGGACTTTATAGTATTCCTATAGGTAGTAAAAGAGTTTATTCCTAAATAGAAATTACTATCTATACTTCTTATAGGAATATACGTTAGGCGTAGCTGCGTAGAAGTATACTATATTAATCGAATTATCTAGGGGTATAGGGTTATAGTTATAAGTAGGCGTATTATTTTACTTATTATAGTTAAATCGTAGGTTAGTATTTTCTCTTAGGGGGCCTTCTGCCTCGCCTATTAGTTCCTCTATTTCTCTAAGGGTATCTCCTTCGTAGTATTAAGTAAGCTATTGCTCTTATTAATCCTACCCTTCTTTATTAGCTAAGTATATTATAGTTAGTTTAGGTCTTTAAGTATTAAAATTCCTATAGCTATCATTTAACTAAGGCGGATTGCTTATAGTAGATAAATTCGTGTTTATATTTATTATAAGAGGAGGCTATTATAGTATATAGCCCTGATTCAGTCGGTTTAGTTCCTAATATAGTTAATATTACCTATACTATCTTAGCTATAAGTACCCTCCTAGTTAGCTATAGTTCTATAAGGGCTATCCGTATAGTTATACGTAGTTGAAGTTATTAGTATAAGTCTAGTAAGGACCCTAATAGCTATTATTATAGCCCTATTATCTATAGTCAGGTCTCTTATTATCTCGATAGATATTAAATTCTAGTTATTAGTTAGAGTAGGGAGGAGCTAGCCTAGTACTAGCATATCCTCTAGTATAGAATACTTAAGACGTAGCGTTAGGTAGTTATCCTTTATTATTTATTAACTATAGCTATATCTACTAGTAATACCTAAGAGAATAATAGTCCTTTACTATATATATAAGTACGCTTTCTCTATTATTAACTTATTTAAAAAATTAAGCGAGCGTAGTAGTAGATAATAGCTTCTATAGTTATACTTAGATATTACTATCAAATGCCTTAAAGATAACCTTAAGCTATATAGCTAGATCTGTGATCTCTGCGTTATATACGTCGCGGATTATAGTTTATATAAATAGTTATATAGAAAATTCGCTACCTACTAAGTATCTTAGTATAAGTCTTCTAGAGTAGAAGCTTCTTAATATATCTAATAAGTTTTACTTAAAGCGTTATCTTAAGTAGTTAATAATAGTATTAATTGTCCTTACTAATAATTCTGCTCGCTCTAGGTCTATTAGTTCTATAGTATATTATACTAACGCTATGCTTAGTAAGTATAAGGATTAGATTTCCTTAACTACTAATTCTCTATAAGTAGTAGCTAAATACTTAAGGCGATTAGTAAAGATATAGATATTAGTATATATAGTATATTTTATACTAGATATAATACTATATTTAGATAGATCTCTAGCTATAGGATTAAAGTAGCCGACTTCCTCTGCTTTAATAGTATTAAAACTACTATTATTATTAAAAGCTAGTAACTACTATCGGCTTCTATTATATATATCTAGCGTAGCTAAGATAGTCTAGGCTATTTATATAATAACTACATTAGGGAGTATAGCTTATATATTATTAAAGGGGGTTCCTCTAGGAGTATCCTATAGAGGAGTATTACTAGTAGATAGTAGTATGTCGTAGCTATAAAGGTAATTCCTATTATTATTATAATATTACTCCTTATTACTATATAAGTTATAACGACTAGTTTCTAGGTCCTGGATATCTTATAACGTAGTATGCTAAAATATATCTATTAGTCTAGTTAGACTATTATTAAATAGCAGAGACGTTACGTATTACATATTAGATTAGTATATAGTCTAATTATAGTTTATCTATTAGGTATATAAGGTATAGTAATAGCTATTAAATATCTTCTAGGCTAGAGCGAATAAAGGACCTGCTAGTAGTAGTATAGTTAGAAAAAGGCCTAGTAGGTACGTTATAGTAAGTATAGCTTTACTTTTAGCTCGCTTATATATTTTAAGCGGGATATTTAATAAGATCTAGTTAGGCTTATTAGTATCAAAATAGACTTTAAAGCTAGTAAGGACTCGATTAAGGTTTCTAGAGGACTCGAGCTATTTAATAGGAAAGTCGTTTTCTATAGTCTTATTATCTAAGCTATCTTTATAGTTAATTATAGTATTAGTCTTATTAAGGATAGCTCTAGCTCGATTAATATTAGCTTCTAATACTTTTTATAGTATCTTATAGGTAGGGTAGTCTCTATAAAACCTTAGAAATTATCTAGCTTTTAATAGTATAGATAATATTCTAAAAGGGTTAATATCTACTAGTAAGATCTAAATTATTAAGTAGTAGGTATAGGATAGGTGATCTTATAGGGTAGTTATAGTATAGTAGTTATCTAATAACGTTAAAAGGGTATATATAAGAGGTTAGTAAATCGTCTATTAGATACTAATAGTAGCTTTCGCCTAGTGGATTATCTATTTAAAGCAAATTTGCTACTAGTAGATCGTTACTAGTTATACTACTAAGTTATTAGGGGTGCCTATATAGGTATTAAGATTCTTATATTCTCTACCTAGTAGGTGTGATACTCTAAGTATGTAGTACCTTGTGGCCGTCGGGTGGTGCCAACTGGTGGCAGCAGCAGTCGACGAATTGGATGCCTCTCCATACCCCGACTTGGGGATGTGGGGAGCTGGGGCGGCAAGTCGGGGGCGCACTTCTCCATTTACACCCCGCGAATCCGACACAACGAATCTCGGCCAAGATGCTCACGATGTCCACACACCCGCGACCCGCGACCCGCGACTCGCGTCCCGAACCCAAAGGTGTAATAGCCGACGCTGTCCCGCTTTCGAAGAAGTCTGCACCGCCTGAGCCGCCAACATGCCATGACACACCATTTGGCAACGCCAAACCCGGCACCCAACGACCATCGTCAACTAATGCTTCTCGGTCTTCAACCGAAACCCCGTCAC
The DNA here is from genome assembly GCA_036785755.1 of Colletotrichum ledebouriae. NCBI lineage: Eukaryota > Fungi > Ascomycota > Sordariomycetes > Glomerellales > Glomerellaceae > Colletotrichum > Colletotrichum ledebouriae. Next base: position 11,734 of record JAVHLU010002448.1, read on the forward strand.
GAACAGGTCGGCCGAACTCACCGAGAGAAGACGTGGACGAATCACGCTGAACGGAGCATTCTTCTTGACTTATGTCGATGGAATTGCAACCCGGTGTCGTGACCGACGTTGCGATTCCCGGCCTCCGATGCGGTGCCCCTCACCTTGGCACATCAGTGTCAGTTGACAACCCCCCACCTTCCCCTTCCCCTCGGCGACAATAAAACCAGTAGCCATCGCGTAGGAAGAACTCCAATTGCAGTGCCAAAATCATCAAAATGCTCCTCCAAAACGAAAGAACTCCGGTAAAATACGCGCCGCGAGAGGCCAAGAGTGCGTCCCTTGCCCCGGCCTCATTGCAGTTGCAATCCTCCGACATAGAGATCGAGCCTTTCGACTTTACCTTTGAAGTCATCCGCCCGACAGTCTTCCGCACAACATATTCCTCAGCTTTGCGACCTATTCCTCCCTTCCCCAGCGCCCAACGTCCAGCCTTGGATGCATCGCCCAAAGACGTCGAGTCCTCCTCGAGCGACAGCAGCCGCTCTTTCACAACCTCTGCCGCAACGGCCGTTATAGAATGGTCCAGTGCCCCCGTTCTTTCCATTCATCTCGGCAAGGACTCCGCCGGAAAACCTCTTCACAGGGACCTGCCATTTCGCTCCTACTCGGCCGACGGCACCGGCGTGGCACACTACACTGTCTACAAGAAGGGCACCCTCCATGTCGGTCTCGGCGAGAAGGCTGCTCCCATGGACCTCAGCGCCCGTGGCTTCACCATCTCCGCCTCCGATACTTTCGGTTATGACGCATACAACACCGACCCTCTATACAAGCACATCCCACTGCTCATCAATGTTACCCCCGAGGGCGCAGTCGGCATCTTCTCCACCGCACACTCCCGCTCTACCTGGTCCATTGGCTCCGAGCTCGATGGTATGTGGGGTGCCTACAAAGTCCATCGCCAGGCTCATGGCGGTCTTGAGGAGTACATCATCGTCGGCAAGACAGTCGCTGAGGTCGTTCACTCGTATGCTGAGCTTGTCGGCTTCCCGCTGCGCGTGCCGCGTTACATGATGGGCTACATCGGCGGTGGCATGAAGTACAGCGCCGAAGACACACCGAGGGCACACGAATGCATTATGGGCTTTATCAAGAACTGTGAGAAGCACGACATCCCTTGCACCGCATTCCAAATGAGTTCTGGCTACACCGTTGCCGAGGTGGAGCCCAAGACGAGAAATGTCTTCACGTGGAACAAGCACAGATTCCCCGACCCACGAGCATTCACAAAAGAGGCTCACAAGCATGGTGTGAGGCTATTGGCCAACATCAAGCCCTACGTGCTTGCTACTCACCCTGAGTACAAGAAGCTTTCCGAGGCCGGTGCCTTCTTCAAGGACCCCGTGACCGGAAAGACTGCCGTCACAAGACTTTGGAGTGCCGGCGGTGGTGAGAGTGGCGAGGGAAGCCACATTGACTTCACCAGCAATGCTGGATACCAGTGGTGGTACGATGGGGTTTTCTCGTTGAAGAAGGTCGGTATCGATGTCATGTGGAATGACAACAACGAATACACCGTTCCGGACGATCAGTGGCAGTGTGCCCTGGAGAAGACGGATCTGGTGCCCTTCCCTGAAGGTCTCAGCCGCAAGGATGTTGGCCTCTGGGGTCGTGCTCTCCACACCGAGCTCATGGGTAAGGCTTCCCACGATGCCACCATCGAGGGTAAACCGGAAGAGCGCCCCGTCGTCCTCACTCGTAGCGCCACTGCCGGAACCATGAAGTACTGCGGCAGCTCTTGGAGTGGTGATAACGTCACGGCATGGGAGTCTATGAAGGGCGGAAACTCCCTCGCTCTGAACGCAAGCTTCTCCCTTCTTCACGTGAGTATTGTTTTCTCTTCACGCCCCACACCCTGGCTGACATTCATAGTGCTATGGACACGATATCGGTGGCTTCGAAGGCCCCCAGCCTACTCCCGAACACCTTACCCGCTGGATTCAGCTCGGTGTTCACTCCCCCCGCTTCACAATCAACTGCTTCAAAACTTCCGAAGAAGACAACCTCATCGGTGGCGTTATCGAGCCCTGGATGTATCCTTCCGCAACCCCCACCATTCGCGCTGCCGTCAAACGCCGCTACGAGCTCGTTCCTTACACATATTCCGGCAACCTCCGCGCCCACCACACTGCCATACCTCCTCAGCGTTGGACCGGTTGGGGCTACGAGTCCGATCCCGAGGTCTGGACCAAGGCCATCAAGGCGGGAGATACACAGTGCTGGTTTGGCGACGCTCTCCTCATTGGCGGTGTCTACGAGCCTGGTGTCAGCGAGGGCAAGGTATATCTTCCCAAGAAGGGCGACGGGAGGGACTTTGGTTTCCTCAACACTAATGCGCCGTATGAGCACTTCGAGGCCGGCAAATGGTATACCGTGCTCTCGCCCTGGTACAACTCCATCCCCATCATCGCCAAGATCGGCGCCGCAATTCCTGTCGGCAAGCCAGTGCCTACGACGGCTCAGAAAGAGGAGGACCCTGAGTTTCCTGGCCAGTCCAAGGATGACTGGCGTGGACTGGAAATCTTCCCTCCCCCCGTTCTGAGGGGCTCTGCTGCCTCCGGCACCGTTGAGCAGGCTTCTAACGACGATGTCAAGGGTGTTGTGTTTGAGGATGCGTGGTATGAGGATGATGGTATCAGCCGCGATGTGCCAGCTGAGTACAAGTTCAGTGTTAAGTACGAGGTTGTTGACGACAAGAAGATCTCCGTTGAGGTGCGCGGTGTTGTTACAGAGGGCAGTCAGAACGCTTGGAGGCCTTTGTGGGCTGATGCGGGCGTCGACATTATCTTGCCGATTGGTGAGGACAGAACCATCGTCGCAAAGGGCGCCGAGGCCAAGGAGAAGACTTTGGACACCCGCGGCCGCAGGGTATGGAATGTGCCTGTCACATGGAACTAGTAGCCTGCGCCCATAGACCATTGATCGTTAAGTACGACTTTGGGCTTAAGTAATTTTCAAGGAAGAAATGTAATAAACCAAGGACATCCAGCTCAAGAACCTATGCAGTTGGTACTCCGAGGGATGTGAACCCGAGTTCAAACTCCAAAGTGTGGGTTGTTAAATGCCGGGCCGCCAGACCCTTGCCGACAAGCGGGAAAGTCGGCGACCACCCGAGGACGACGTGTATCGGAGTAAACCCACCAGGCCCGGTAGGAACAAAACAGGATTGAGACTGCCTCCAATGGGCGTCTTCAAGTACAAATGCAAGGTTCTTGCTTTATTCCTTTATTCCTAAGACCGCTATCAAGAAGCGCATTTATCAAATATCAGCTACTTATCAAAGCAAGATTGCAACTATGCTCAACGCATCCATCATCCACCGAAACATAACATTGGACCAAGACACATGCCCCAAAACTGAAGGCACGAATCCTGCTGGTACCATCACCAGAAGCTTTATACGGCAAGCCAGCACATCAGCGCAGACAACCCAATCCAGAGGACCCAGTCTGCAACGGTGGCTCGTGGCTATCCCCTCCTTCCTCATATCCGCACACGGCGCCATGTTCTTCACCGGCATGACGCCAGGCGATCCCGACATCAAAGCCAGAATTCTCTCCTCCACCAGCAGATGCCTTCACATAGCCGTTTCCTTCATCGCGATGGGCCTCGGCCCGTTCCAATTCCTCCCCTCCATCCGCCGGGACTACCCCGGCAGTCCACTGCTGGCTCGGCTGGACTTACGCAACGGCGGTCACTTGCGGAAACATTGCAGCGTTCTAATATTACCCTCCACAGCCTGGCACCGCCTTGGAGTAGGATAGGATTCGCGCTCCTGGCTTGCGCATGGCTCGAGACGTTGCGACGGAGCATTCTGGTAATTCAGAAAGAGCACAATCTGTGGAGTCATCGGGCTTGAGAGCGAGGGACTTCGCATTGACGTATGCTGCGGTTATGCTGGGATGGCAATTCCCGTTGATGTTGGTGTGCGGGATGAAGGCACGTTTCGCGCTTTCGATCACTGGTTTTATCTCTTGGATTCCTAACCTAGTTTTTTTTCGAGTATTTCGTTTTGGTAGTGATAGCGAAGTGAAGCAGCTTATCAAAATCACGTCGATCTACTCCCAGGAAGTAAGTAGTAACTACCTTAACTTTTCTCCAGGAAGCCTGCTTAGATTAAGGTAATGGATGCTTGACATCTCATGCACAGGAAGCCAGTTGATACAAACGTACTAGGCGTATTCAGTCCATTTGCAAGCTGCTAGGGATGAAGTTGCATGAAACCTATCCATCCAGGATGGCATACGAAGTAGCCACCAGCCTCGTGCGATTGATGCTGAAGCCTGTTGAGGCATTTGAGCTAGACCACGTCGTCAATAAGTGCTCTATCATTTCGCCTAGATGCTAGGTGAGATTTGTTTTTTCTTTTTTCTATCCTTCAGTAGTTGACCTGTGAAGCTGGATTTCTCGTGCCCCATCTCTTATACTCGTGGGAAGGGGCTTTTTTTCTGACTTGATGTCCGCATAGAAAGGGAGCGACATCGGAATAAGATTGCGTCTCAAATGTAGCAAGCAGAAAAGCGTATGGATCGGGCAATGGATTTCAAAATTCGGCAATGGACATGAATTTGGAAGTATTCGACAGAGACTGGTTCTAGTTAGAGTCAATCATTATTGTGACCCGTCTGTCTGAATGGCAACAAACAAACTCCGCCAGGATGCCATGGAACTCAGCCGTTCTTTGGAATCGGAATGTGACTGCTAATGAATTCGTTGTGAGAGTCCTTTGAGCCGTGAGTGGCTGTGGCTCAATGGTAAATTCAGGATGACTCCGTGCAGCAACAAACATTTGAAGTTATAAGAAATGCAGCGCCCCGAAACCCTTCCGAAGACCTGATCTCTAACCCCATTTAAACAATTTACCAAACAATCAAATCTAGTCGCTTCTGACCAAGAACCCCAACACCGAGGCCAAAATCAAGTCACGCTGATAAAACTCCCATCCACCGCATTGACAGAACAGAACAGAATCCCACAACCACACAGAAGAAACCCACCCAAAGATCTAGAAGATATGCCAGGCTGGGTTGAGCATTGCAGATGGTGCAACGGCACCTTCCGCCGCAACAAGTGCGATGATTGCGCACGCAAGGAGAGAATGCCGAAGGGCACAGCCGAGGGCCGCTTGACTCCACCTCCCACACCGGAGAAGGAGAAGAGTCAGCGGAAGTCCGATTGAAAGCGTAAGTATCCCCTTTTCGAAGACTACCTGCGTCTTATGGAGATGTTCAGGCGAAGTCTTGGAAGTCTACCGTGGGAGGAGTAGCATGGAACGAAAGAGCTGGGTCTCGGACGGCCTCGTTGAGGAGTTGAGTAAGTGAGTTAGTAGTTGAGTAGTCCAAAGATCCTGGAATAGACTTTTTCAAAGCAAGTTGAGATGGTATGCAATACGAATCCTTCGATCGTGACAGGGCCGTTCGCAGGTGGTGTGCATCATATCTCAGGATGGAATCTCCGATTTTGTGTATTCCCATCCTGCAATGATGTTGAAAAGTGCTTGGTCCTTCCATTACGCGTGAGCTACTGCCTGATTCGAATTTCCGCGCGGTGAGATTCCTCCGAAGTCGGCCCTCAAAATATTACATTGGCATTAATCGATGTACGTAGGCTTGCTAACTACCCACGGGTACCCATATGGGTAGTACCCAAAACTACCCATGGGTAGTTTGGGTAGGCCCAAACTACCTATGGGTAGTACCTACTTTAATTACCTATAGGTAGTTAAGCCTATAGGTAGTACTACCTATAGGTTAATACTATATAGTACTACTTATAGAAAAATATATATAATAAATAAGTTTTAGTAAATATAAAGATTTAAGCTTATAAGTAAGATTACTATAAATAATTACTATAACTATATTAGGATACTTATAGTATTATTAGGTATTATTAGGTATTAACTTAAGAAATATAACTTTACTTAAGATAGAAGTAGAAGTAATAGATATTTATTCGCTATTAGATAAAGAGCTTATAACTACTAGTATAGTAGTTTTTCTCCGCTTCTATTATATTAACTTAGAAGAGTAGCTTATAGATAAGTAAGGTATTTATTAGGATATAGGAGGTATAGGTAAGTAGCTTAGTTAGGATAATTAGCTTAAGACTCTTAGCTACTAAGTACTAGATAAAGGGAGTAATAGCTTATCTCTAGAGCTTTTTATAATATCCTTATCTTTAGAAATAGCTTAAATACTAGCTATATTATTACTATCTTCCTTAATAATAATAGAGAGCTTTAATATATTATTAAAGATTATAAGATACTTCTTAATATTATCCTTTTTTAAAAGAGAAGAGTAATTAAAAACCTCTCTAATAATATACTACTACTTCTTAAAAGTATTAGTAATATTAATATTATTAGGGATCTCTTTAAGTATTATCTAAGAGAGCTAAGCCTTATTATATTAATTAATCTTAATAGTTAGAGTATTAAAGATAGTATTAGCTAAGAGGTTAAAGCGAGAGT